>VSMD01030073.1:0-28144 GCA_008750895.1 Mirza zaza
TTTAGAACTGCCTCCTTCACAGTCCTCAGGAAATATCCTGGCAAAATCAAAGGAATGTGAAATCCAAGATAGCCTTGTTCCACTCTCCAAAAACTACTCATTACCCATTGCAGAAATTCAAATCTACCAGACAATTTGTCTAACGATGCATGTGCGAACTATGAGACACAGGAACAGTCCCAAGTCAGGAGTTTGTGAATGGGGCTGAAAATTTTATAAACTCATAGCAATATTTTCCATTCATAGAGCCATTTGTAAATCATCAAGCACTTTTACAACATCCTAACAGAAACATTGATAACAATAAAAACCTCTTATCACATGGACCTTTAGATTACTAAATCTTCCACATGCTTTATCTCATTTCATCTTCAAAAGATTGTAGAAAAGCTGACATTATCATCTCTTTCAAATAAGAAAATGAAGACACAGAGAAGTCAAATAACATGGCTGCAGTATTGAGGTAGAAGTAAAGATAGAATCTCAGGTTTTGCATTCTAAACATCATGCTTTTTCCTTTATGTTTCACTGTCCTACTTAAATCTACCCCCAGTAAACCACAAGACTGAGCATAGCAGGTATTCATCAGAACACTGATTTCTAGATCGTATGTTCTAACGTGGAGAAGGAATATTACAGCAGAAAGAGCAGAGTTTGCCAAAGCAAGGTCCCTGTCACTGAACCACATGGGCGGGACTAACTAGTCAGTCAGATCTTGCCTAAAGGTCCCTCCACCTGCAGGCAGGGGGTGTAACAGAGAGAATGGCCTGAAAAAAATGGCAAAAATAGTTTCTGTCTCTTTGAAACTTTCCCCGCTCTTTTTGAGAACTGAAAGCCTACATCCCTGACTCAGACCATTGGTTAGGGGGTGGGGTAAGTCCTTTGTTTATTTGTGCAACAGGAGGTGGCCCAGCCCAGACCTAGTAAAGGGAGGTTCTGGGCAGAGGTCACCAGATTATCTTCAGCAGAGATGGGATGATCAGAATCGTCAACTGTAGTTGAACAGTAATTGCCTGAAGCCGAGAACCCATCCTTTAAAAGCTCTGTATTTCTGTGAACATTCAGGAAAATTTGAATTTTGAGACGAGAAGGTCTACCATTTTTCCTCCATTGCCAGCAAAGTAAAGTTTCCTTCCTCCTCCCCAAAACACTTGTCCTCATTCTTCTGATTCGGCCTCATGGACAACTGCCAAATTTCAGTAACAGAGTCTCAGAGAAGAAAGGCGACCATCCCAGGCATGTGACTGCTCAACCAGCTGCAGTTGGTTGCTCATTTTGCTGTATCTTGAATTTCTCACTATTCTTGTACACCAAGGCTGGGAGAGGAAAGGAGACAGGACCTACCCCACCACATGACTGACCTTACATGCATTTACCAGTTACAAGATACTCAGGCTCCGTATATGGTTGTCATCCTTGGCTTGTTTCTGTCCTTCACATCCCAGATCCTATCCATCAGCAACCGCTCACACCTCTACTTCAAAAAGATAACTGAAAATGACCATCTCCGCTATTCCCACTGGCCCAACCCACCCTAATTGCTGTCCCAGACCACTGCAAGCATCTGCTGACCAGTCTCCCTGCTTCCTCACTGCAGACAAATATTCTCCACAAAGCACGAGGGCCATCTTCCTGACATTTTCCCAGTTCAATCGGTAAAGTTCAAACTCCTTACCACACAGGCCCTCCCTCTCAGGCCTCCCCTATCCCACTCTCCACCTGCTGCCTCTGACTGAACCACGTGGCGCTTCGCTGTCCCTCTAACCCGGCGCTTCCCACATGTGGAACCCAGACCAGCAACTGCACCAGCACCAGGGAACATGATGAAAAAAATGCAGATTCTCGTGCCCTAACTTAGGGGCTGAGTCAGGACTTCTGGGGCGGGGGCACTGAGGGTTTTAGCAAGGCCCTAGTGGATACTGAGGCAGTTGAAGTATGAGAACCACTGACTTACCCTACGTTCATTCTAAGTTTACTTCTGCCTGGGGGCCTCTGGTGTTGCCCTTCCCCCTGCTTAAAATGCTTTTCCCACCAGCTTGGCACATGTCTGACTTCTTCTCAGGAGCCACCTCCAGAAATACTTTAAGTATTTGCTTGTTTTAATGTTTATCATCTGCCTTCTCCCACTCAGGAAGAGTGAGGACCCTGTGAGGACAGGACTGTTTGCTGCTGTTCCCCTAAAGTATAGGCTGTGGGTTCACCTTCAACAGGTCACTGGACAAACCCATGGATGTAGGAAGCACCAGCTCTCGCCAGCCACATGGTGGTGAGTTTTCCCCACTTTGCCAAAGAGGCAACTGAAGTTCAGGGAAAGTAACAGTCTGGCCTTAGGTCCAATTAGAAAAGCTGGAACTTGCACATACTATTTCCACACACATTCTGATGTGAAAAAGCCACTTAAGAAAGCACTTTTCCTTGTGCCCTGACTCACAGCAGTGCCATAAAATCACAGCCCTGAAAACACTCTGCATTCTCCGTCGTCAGCCGACTGGGCCCAGTGCTCAACACTGACACGTTGCAGACATCTGCGGTCATAGGAAACCCGTCCCGCTGCATTTAATGGATCTGACTTGAGAGGCCAGCCCTGGCGCCCTGTCCATTAGGAAGCACGGTTTCGGGTTAAATGGTATACTTCAAGTCTTTGCAAATAGCATATGGAAATGGAGGCACGTTTTACAAAATGGTATTGGCTAATTGGTTGGACATGGCCTTGGCATTCAGATGACCCAGAAATATTGCATAAAAGGTTTTGAACATTTTTATGCTTTGATTACATTGTGATATTTAATTTTGGCATATTTTTCCCATTTTTAACATTCCTATTGATTTTGCACTTTCTCGATGACAATTTTTCTTTATTAACTTTAAAAGCATTGACTCTTTTCAGAAAAATTGTCTAAATTAAGGTCCCTCTGAGAAAGAATTATTTAAGAAGCTACAGTTGTGCTCTGGGAACTTGGCTATGTCCATTACAAATTTTTTGGCGTAATCCTGATTCCCCTTATAGAATTTCACTTGGTTGTTTGAAGCTCACACTCGAATTTTACTGTAATGGATTGAAATCTGGACTTCATTTGTTCCCACACTCAAAGATTTCAAATTCGGAACAGCTAGATTTAAACTGCCTGTGCATTTTCTTGCATTTGCATTACCTTTTTTCCTGCAGCCAAGTCACTGTAGGCCTTTCTTTTCTATAATTAAATACAAATTGACAAAATGATAATAATAATGATTAATGGTACAAACAGGAGCTAAAATTTTAAATGACATTTTTATCTAATTGTGGCTCACTATATCTTACAATAGGAAAACCATGTATCCAAAATCTCATTCATTGATTTTTATGGCCCAATTTTCCCGAGTTATTTCAGAGACCCTGGAAGATCACACAAAGTGTATGTAGAAAAATTGTATAGCTAATGAACAAAGAAAATTAAGTTTACATGTTGTTATATGGTCTGCCCAAGAAGAGAAAAGACACAAATTACCTGTGTCGAGCCTTCATTCTGAGACCCTCTGTGCTTTGAGGATGTTACAGTGATTACTGGGGGAACTTAAAGCTAAAGAGCTCTCCTAATTTTCCAGCCAACTTGTTTGGGTAGAAAATCAGTCTTTATTCCCAGACTCCAGTACAGCACTTGACATCCAGCAGGTATCAGTATCAGCGTGTCAAACCGATATAATTCCCTTCATCCTTGAACCTCTCCCCCTATGATGTTGGTTCCTATAATGATGCCAGTGGCTGTAGACTTGTCCCTACAAGTTGGATGAAGTCTGGGACATTCCAAGCTGTGGCCTGTACAGACATTAATTGACAGTTCTGCTCACCATGTTTCTGAGCTTGGAGAAATCTCTAATTGTTGGCAACACCCTGCAGACCCCCAAACTCTCCAGGGTTCCTTGGCTTGTGCCCTGTTCTCTGTTTCATTTGCAGCTGCCCTCTGTCCCTCTCAGCTGCACAATGGCACTGGCCCCTCTCTGGTCTCAGCCTTGAGTTTTTTCCAGCCAGACTCCATCCTACACAGAGCAACTAGGGTTAGCCCGATCTCCCTGGAATGCTCTAATTATGATAACTTGCATGATCTGACACCAAATGGCACGTCCACATTTATCTTCGGCCACCCAAGACCCCTCGCTTTTCTCGTCTCCTCTGTGCAGCACCCTGACACTTAGTCATTCCTGTATTGCTCCTCATGTCCCTATCCCGGGTCATTCCTAGTTCTCCCAGATTCCACTCACAGAATCAAACTCATGTCTGAGGTGTCGGTGCAGATGTCACCTCTTCTCATGAAGTGTCTGCTATTTCCCAAGTCACCCAGAGAGCTCTGCATCTGACAGCGTAACCTAGGAAATGGCTTTTTAACCAACAGCACTTGTCCTCTGGCAATAAGATGATATTTTCTTTGTCTCCCTGCATATCCCTGCAATTCAGTAACTACTTCCTCAATAGAAATGGCAAGTTAACGGGATAGAAAACAAAGATGGTGTGTGTGTGCTGCTGAAGTGAGCCTGCATCACACTGGAATTTGGTTCTGTGCAGATGAAGGTTAGGAAGAAACCTAACCTCGTTTCCCAAGAAAGTCCCGAGACATAAGAAATATCTCTGAGGCTGCAATCCCTGCCCTCGACCAGAAAAAAACAAAAATGTGAGCTATGGTTGAAAACATATTCCAAGATGGATGTGGTTTTCCAGAATCAAGAACAATGATGGAACAAGGTAAAGACCCTACCACAATGTGTCAGAAATCTTTGATGAATTAAATGCTCCAGCCACTCATGAGAAAAGAGGGAAAGGACCATCTGTGCTAATGTTGGGGCCACAAGAGAGAAGTATGTATTTTCAAGGATTCCTATATATGTTGGTAAATGCATATCTAATGAATTGAAGGACATAAGTCGAGTATTTTATCATGGAGTTATACAGAAGTAAAGAATGTAAAACTGAGAATGAAGAATAAAGAGGAACTTTTTTAAAAATAGAGAATTGCTGAATATACCCATGATGACAGTAGTCATGAAATAAAGTATGTAGTCATGAAATAAGTTGTCTGTAATTGAGTTTAAAAATATATTAAACATCACTGAAAATGGCAGACTAGAAAATCTAGAAAATTTTAGATCTTCCTTCCTCCAAAAAAGCAAGTAATGAGCTGACAAAAACTGTCAGAATCAACCTCTGCAGATCTCTGGAATCTAGTCAAAAACTTACAGCAACCAGGGAAAGCTTAAGAAGAAAGGGGCCAATATTTCACGGTAAGAGTAAGTGGTGGCATTTGAAGTCACCCCCTGCCACTGCCACTGCCCAGGTCAGTGGTAGTCATGAAGACAGCAGCCCAAGCTCCTAGTGGAGCTTGCTAGTGCCAGAGGGAGCAAAGGACCTTCTCCCCAAAGAACTGTGACATCCGCTTCAGTCTGGTGTGTGGCTCACCAATTCCCTGAACCACCAGCACAGGAGCTGGCCTTTGTTTCATTTAGCTCACAGAATTCCCAATGCAGCCCTGAACAGCATTTTCCAAATGCATTTGAAAGGAAAAATGTTTCCTGCAGCAGCCTAGGGTAAGGGATAACAATCAGGACGAGCAAAGGACAGAGCACAAAGCCTGGGAAGGATGGGTGGGAAATGAGATCCATGGGGAAACAGGCACCATTCCAATAAGGAATGCCACGTGTGTTCCCAGGGCTCCGTGTGCACCTAGAAAAGGCTTCAGAAGACTCTTTGACCTCCAGATGACCTTCAGGTCTATGCTAACGGGAAGCAAAGGCTAAGGCAGAGTTGTCAGCAGTGTAGCTGGGCATTAAGAGTGCTCCGCACAGAGTCAGTCTGCAAAGATGGGGAGCATATATATTACATATTCCAGGGACGTAAAGAAACTCACTGAGCTAATGGAACACAGACTTCGGCAGCCACAACAAAGAATATCGACTTTAGAAAAAGAGTTTAGAAAATCACACAGCAAACAACAACCCACAACAAGCAGCAACAACAAACCTCAGGGAGGGAGAAGAATCTGATTTCAAGAATTGCCACATTATAACATTCAAAGTACTAGTTTTCACCCACAAAAGTATACAGCACACCAACAAGCAAGAAAGTATGCCTCGTTCACAGGGAAAACAATAAATTAATAGAAATGGTTCCTGAGGAAGCCCAGCCACCAGCCTTCCTAGACAGTGACTTTCGATCGACTGTCTTCAACATGCTAAAAAAGCTAAAGGACCAGGGACAAAGAACTAAAGGAAATCAGAACACTATTTCATCAAATAGAAAATATCAATAAAGAAATAAGAATTGTTAAGAATTATAAAAAGGAATAAAATGGGAATTCTGGAGAGAAAAAGCAAAATATGAAATTTAAAAATTCTCTAGGGTGGCCCAAACAGCAGAATTGAGCAGACAGAAGAAAGAATCCGAGAACTTGAAAATAGGACAATTAAGATCATTCAGTATGAGGAACGGAAGGTAAAAAGAATGAAGAAAATGAACAAAGTCTAAGAGACCTTTGGGATACCACGAAGCATAACAAAAATAGATCAGGGATGAGTGGAGGGGAATTGAAAGGAAAGTCCAATTGTAGAGACTCAGAACTAGACTATTCATGGCAAAAGAGTAGAGTCTTTGAATACCCTTGCTGGTCTTGGCTATTCCCAACCTGGTCCTTTCCCAAGAGCCTTGGCTTAGGGGAATCCTGTATTCTAGACCAGTGTTTCTGGATCAGAATCACCTGTAGAATTTTTCAAAAATAAAGATCTGTGAGCCCTATTCAATAGGTTCAAGGCTGTCCCTAGAAACCTATGTTACAAATAAATAAATAAATCACTTTGTAGCACCTCTCCCCTCCTGAGTTGAACAATAAGAAGTATCAATTTTAATGTCAGGTTATCCTAATAAATGATACATTTTACTGGAGAAGAAATTTATTTTGGGTGGCCAAAGCACAAATATGGCTCCTCATGAAAACACAGGATTTCAGGCTCCATGCCGCGGCCCCACACTGAGAGATGGATATTAGATGATTTTTGGCAAGGAGAGGAAGACGTGAGACAGACAGAGATGGCCAGATAAGTCCGCTTCAAGCTGACCTTTCTCCCTTCCCTGTCAACCTTCCCTGGATTCCTGCTACAGAAAGTCATTAAAAAGTAAGACAATTTGTCCTCTTGAAGTAGCAAGCAGTTGTAATTGCTGCATTTGATTTCAGCAAATCTATACATGTCAGATGGAGCCCACATAATTTGAAAGGAAGGAAATAGGTCGAATGCAAAGATCATAAGCTAATCCCTTAGCAGCTGGACTGAAAATACTGTTGAATACAGACCTCTTGGAGAAAGCAGCCACCACCGCCCTTTGCCTTTCCTAGACACCCTTTCTTAATTTCATCTTCTAATGAAGATGGCCCTACTTGTATGAGTTTCTTGCTACCCTCCTCGCCCTAAGCCTTTTCACAATGATTTCTTCATCTTCTCAAATTTTCTTCCCCTTTCCATTGCTAAAGTAAGAACATGAATCTGTACTTTAGAATGTTCTGTATGTTTAGAAAGCATGTGGGTAAACAAGAGAAGAAGTAGGGGAGAAGCCGTCCACCCCACAGGTAAGTAGCTATTGTTTCAGTATCTCGGAGGTCTTGCAGTCTTTATCCTTAGTCTTCACTACTCATTCCCCATTTGTACATAGTATCTGGAAGCCTCACATGGATAAAGGTCTCCCACGTCTTCCAATCCAACTGTCCGCTGTCAGCCCAGCGCCTTGCTGAGCCAACCCAGCCACAGCAAAGAAAACGCTCCTGCTCAGCCACCACCTTGTCTGGGTCTGCATTTCAGTCTTGCCGGTCTGGAATCAGTTTTGGAGAACTTGGGGAGAACTCGGGTTACCACTAAGTTACTGACCTTGCTCTCCCCTGCCACGGAAGTCCAATGTGTCCCCTGGGGATGGTGCTTTATTCCCAATTCAAGACTCCCAATCCTTGCTGGAACCTGACATTTTCCCCATTTGTCTGACCTGCGAGACATGGTCTTCCTCTGATGAGGGTCCCTCCCTTCTTTTCATCACTTTCTGTTCTCTAACCCCAGCTGCTGTGGGATGGGTCTGCAAACCAAAATAACTCACTTTTCAAAAGTAATCTTCTGCTGACCTCCTGCCTCTGAGTATTTCCACTGCCTCTGAAACACACTCGCCCTCAAATGAGGGAAGGGTGCACTTCAATAAGAACCTGCAGGCTTAGATTATAGCTGAGTCAGCTTTTTGGATGCCCACCGGCTCCAGTCCTGCACCCTCTTCTCCCCTGTCTTCTAAGTGTCTATGTTATTGCAGTCATACCACTGGATGTTGAGGTCCTTGCCATGCTTAGCCATGGGTGTAACTCACGTATGTCGGCATTTACTGCTCCACAATGTGTAACATAGAGTCTTTTACACAACAGCTGATTATTTGTTGAAATGCATACTCTTGCCTCCTGTCTCATCTTTAGAAAACACTAATAAAAGAGATGTTATAGGAGAATATACGTGTGAAGTGTATTTGTGGTATATAGTTAAGTAAATTGTTTTCAAAATAGTATAATTACATTTTTATTTTCTAAAAAAAAAAAAAATAGTCATGTAGGATGCAGCCAAAGCAATGCTTAGAAAAAAATTTGATAACATTAAAGACTTATGATAAAAGGAAGGTCTAATATCCACCTTATTAGAGAAAGAAGAGCAAAATAAACTTAAAGCAAACAGAAGAAAAGGAATAATAAAGATAAGCGCAGAAATCAGTGATATTAAAAACAGAAAAACAAGAATGCTAATTAAAACAAAAGTGGATTCTTTAGGGGGGGAAGGCAATAAAATTGGCAAACTTCTAGCAAGACTGACCAAGATGAAAAGAAGATAACAAATTGTCGATACCAGAAATGAGAGGGGACTTGGTACAGACCCTGCAGACATCAAAGGGAAAATAAGGGAACACTACAGACAACTCCACATCCACAAAACTGACAACTTAGATGAAATGGGCCTGTCCCTTAAAACACACAAACTGCAAAACTCACTCAAGAATAAATATATAACCTGAATATCCATATAGCTATTAAATAAATTAAATTTACAGTTAAAAGCATTCCATCAAGGAACATTCCAGGACAGTATGGTTTTAGTGGTGAGAAATCATACCCATTCAACCCACAAACTTTTCTAGAAAATGGGAGAGAACGGGAACACTTTCCAACTAATTTTAAGAGACAAAAACATAGGATAACTAAAAACCAATATCCCATATAAACATAAATGCAAAAATCCTCAACAAAATATTAGAAAATTAAATCCAGCATTATATAAGAAGGATAATACAAGGATTGAACAAATTATTAAATACAGGGTAGAAAATTAAAGCCAGGTTTCTCATTGACAGAGAAAGGAGGGAAGCTAAAACAAACCTTGTGGTTATGGATTATAGTTAGAGAAATCGGTATAAACTCATGTTTACTTTAACAGAAAGCAGACAGCCACCAAAGTCAACACAGTTGTGTGCGTGTGCAGCAGCTAGCGTTCATGCATGTGTCTTCTGGCTCTGTCCACTGAGAGGGCTTACAAACAGTAACTCCCAGCAGCAAGGAGCACCTAAAACCCCAATTTAAATACTCTCCTTTCATAAAAAGCACCAGTGTTTTTAGAGAAATGGCATTTTCTAGAGCTGAGGCAGGGAAAATGTAAAATGAGTGTGCAGAGTCTTACAGTAATAGAGTGCCACAAAAATAAAGGGAGTGCGTACGTCAGAAGGCCATGGGAACCGACATAAAAGACTTCCCAGCGGTCAAGCCTTTAACAATTTGAGCAACAAATTCAACACAATTTGTACTGGATTATATCTCCTCGAATCAAATCTCCCTAAATCCTTACTGTAATAATATAAATAAATAAGCGCGAGTGAAAAGACAAGCCTTCCTAGCAGAGGAATTGAAGCTAGCAAATGGAGGAATGAAGGAGAGAGAGGTCACCACTAGTGTGACAATCCTGCAGGCGGGAGCCACACATGACGCTGCAGTTGGTGGGTGACACTTTAAGGAGAAACAGAATATTTGTAGACCTCAAAGTATCTGCCCCAAAATACTTACCAATTACTGATTTTAATATATGTCCCCAATGTCTTTGAAACCCTTTCCCTTGGGTTGATAGAGAATAGATTCACTTTGAAGCCGGCTGAGGCTGTAGTAACAAGAGAACACAGGGAAATGGATGGGATTCATTACCACTGACTTCTGTAGGTCTGGGTTGGTGAAGAAAAAAGGGTTGCTTGTCACAAGGGAGACACAGAACCACATACACATACATGCACGTGCACACATACACATGCCACGTGAGGATGGAAACTCCCATGCACACACACAAATGTACAGAATGTTTGCTAGATACCAAGCCAAGTACTAGTTACTGGAGAGAGAAAATATTTAAAAACATAAAGATGACATTGATAAGTTTATAGTCTCGTTAAGATAAAATAAATTTATCTTAAAAGATATTAAAAGTCTTTAAGACAGACATATTTTCTCTGATCAGTTAAGAGAGGCAACTAGCTCTCCCAGTGGTCAGGGGGAGACAGAGCTGAAGACAGCAATTGAGGCCAGGAGACACGGCTGGACATGCCCAGAGCCTGACAGAGAGCCCTGGCACGCTCCTGTGAGTGCGGCAGGGGTCCGCAGAACAAACAAGTAGAGGCAGACGTGGATGGCATCAAGTCAGAGGGAACACCATCGCCTTAGTCAGACCTAGGATCTCAGCGGCTTAATAAAAAGATCTACTTCTCACCAACGTAGATTCAGGTATGGGGCAGGCAATTTTGCAGAGCAGCCCTCCTCCGTGTGTCAAGTGGGAGATCCAGATGGCTTCATTCTTGTACCACACCACCCAACAAGTGCTCCAGTGCTCTGTGGGAGGGGCGGAGAGGGGCAGGGTCATGCACCAGCCCTAAAGTGAAATACATCACTTCTGCCCAAGCACACTTTCCAGAACCAGGGATATGGTTGTCCTGCCTAACTGCAAAGGGGTGGAGAACTGGTGACCCTGTGAGCCACAGACACCTCAGCCACAAGCATATGTGAAGATATGGCAGCCCGGGCTAGGGTAGCTTGGACAGAGAACTCCTTAATTCAGGACAGCTGCTTCATAGGGTGCACGTGGGGTCAAAGAAGCATGAGGAATGAGCCTGCAGAAGATGATGAGGGCAGAGAATGGAGGGCCTGTGCCACATGTTAAAACCTTGGACTTCGCCTGGTAGGCACAGGTGGAGCCAAGAGAGGTATTAGGGGAGAGACTGAGTTTGGAGGGGCCAGACCAGGAGCAAGAGCTCATTCTTGGCCAACTGTGGGCTGTCCTAGGGTGGCTGCTGTTGGGAATGCCGTTTGGGCTGCTAGATAGACACGTGTGGGATTTAGGAGAGGGTATGGGCTGGAGATGTAAATTGGGGGACATTAATTTATGGGCGGTCTTGAAGTCTTAGTCTCAATGATTATCCAGGGAATGAGTGTAGGTAGAGTGTAAGAAAACTAGAGTTGGACCGGTGGGCATTATGACATGAAGAGACCAGGAAGAAAAGAGGAATTGGCAGGAGATGGGGAAAAAGTGACCTGGGAAATCAGGAGCAAAGCAAAGAATGAGTAGAATCCCAGAAAAAGAGTGAAAAGGTATATCCCTGGAGGGCGTGGTCAAGTGAGTCTAAGATCTTGGTAGGTGAAGTAAGGTGAAGAGAGATATTTGATGTTAGTGTTAGCAATGTGGAGGTCTCTGCT
Source organism: Mirza zaza (assembly GCA_008750895.1). Lineage (NCBI taxonomy): Eukaryota > Metazoa > Chordata > Mammalia > Primates > Cheirogaleidae > Mirza > Mirza zaza. Next base: position 11,760 of record VSMD01030073.1, read on the forward strand.
GACCCTGACCAGCACAGCATTTATGAACATAGATGCGAAAGTCTAAAAACTAAGCATAGACAAACTGAAGTCAGGAATATCTAGCAAATGTCATGTCCATGTGGGGTTTATCCTAGGAAAGCCATGGAATAGCACAAGGAGAAGCGATTTGTTCTGCCGTCCACCAGGTCTGGCCCCTCCAAACTCAGTCTCTCCCCCAATACCTCTCTTGGCTCCATTTTTGATGATAATTTCTGATTGCTCAGTCTAAGAAACTTGGCGTCATACTGAGTCTTAAAAGCAGACCCAGAATCCAAGGACTCTCACCATCCTCAGAGCTGTCCCTCTTCTCCAAGCAAATGTCTCATCTTACCCATATCACTCTAAGAGCCTCCTAACTGGTCCTGCATTAACATTGTTACCTCCTACAGTCAATTCTCAACAAATCAGCCTTATAAAATAAAAGTCAAAACATGTCAATCCTTGGCTCAAACCCAGAGAAGGACAAGTCAGCTCACACAGAGTACAAACCCAAGCCCGTCCCCTGCTGGGACGCTGCCATCGGATCACCTGCTCCACACTCCACCTGGCTCCCTCTGCTGCAGCCGCACTGTGTGGTTCTGCATTCTTCCCGGGACATGCAGGTGGATCCAACCTGAGAACCTCTGCGGTGATCCTCCCTCTGGCTGGCAGCTCTTCCTCCACATACATGCATGGCTTACTCTTCACAACTCACCCTGACCAGCTTATTTTAAATTTCAAGGCCATCCTCCTTCCTGCCAACACCACCTGCAATATCCCTTTGGCATGCTCTGTTTTTTTTCATTGCATTAACCAACTAATATACCATGATATTCACTCACATATTAATTTCTTATTTTGTTTCTTCTCTACAAAGGAAGCTCCATATGCACAGGATTCTTCATCTGCTCTGCCCCTTGGTGTACCCTAAACATCAGGACAGGCCTAGCACTACATGGTAGATGCAAAAAAAAAAAAAAAAAAAATTGGTAAAATGTATTGATGAATGAGGATACAAGTTGTATTTATAATTCTTTTTCATGATGTCTTTGTCTAATTGTGTATAATGGTTATTTTAACCATCGCACATGATTTTTACAATTTTCCTTACTATTCTATATTCTAGAATAGTTTATAAAAGATGCATTAACTTTCCTTTGGATTTTTCATAGACGTCAGCTCTAAAACAATCTTGGCCTAATATTTTAAATGAATTTTTTTGAGAGACTATTCTAACTATATGTTTTTCAAAGACATTTTAATTGTGTTTAAAATTTTTGGCTTCTTAGTTACATAAAATGACTCATAGTATTCATTCATAAATTTTTTAATTTTTTCATTTCCCTTCAATCATGCCCACTTTTTCATTCCTCGTATTATTTCTCTACTCTTATTATTTTCTTTATTAATATTGTCAAAGAGTTATCTATTCTATTATTCTGTTTTTATTTTTGTTTTTGTTTCCAAGACAGGGTCTTGCTCTGTTCTCCAGGCTGGAGTGCAGTGGCATGACCATAGCTCACTGCAGCCTCCAACTCCTAGACTCAAGCGATCTTCCCACCTCACCCTCACGAATAGCTGGGATTACAGGTATGCCACCACACATGGCTGATTTTTTTATTTTTGGTAGAGATGTGGTCTCACTATTGCCAGGCTGATCTCAAACTCCTGGCCTCAAGCAACTCTCCCGCCTCAGCTTCCCAAAGTGCTGGGATTACAAATATGAGCCACCCCACCCAGATCTGTTATTCTTTTAATAATCAGCTCTGAGTTTCTTAGCTTCTCTATAATTTATTTTCTGTTTCATTAATTATTCCACCAATATTTGTTATTTTTTCTTCAACTTTTTTTTACAGGAAGTTATTCTCCTGTTTTATTCCTCACTTGTTGAACTTATTAATTTTTGGTATTTCTAATATTTAAGGATATAAATTAAGTTTTGAAATTAAGTTTTAAAGTCATTTAAGGATATAAATTAAGTTTTAAATACTGGTGTGATTGCATTCTACCAGTTAAAGTATGTAGGAGTCCATTATTATTCAGTTTTAATTATTCCAAAAATTCCAAAATGATTTCTTATTTGACCTATGAATCTTTTAGAAATGTGAGTTTTTTAATAAAATCTCCAATTGCATTAGAATGAATATCTTTTGAAGTATTGATTTCTAATTTCTAATAAGCTGTATTTTATTACTATTATTTATTTAAATTTATTTTGTAGCCAAGGTTATGATCAAATTGTTAAGTGTTCTCTCTCTATATATATATATTTATAATTTTTACATTAATTCTTTAGTTGCATTGTCAGACAGGACTCTTTATTACCTTAAGCTTGTTAAGTTCATTATTCAAAGTTTCTAAATCTTATCTAATTAATCTATCGATTAATATGAAAGATGTGTTAAAATATTTCATTATGATTCTATGTCAAATTCTCCTTGAAATCTTGTCAATTTTGTTTATTTTAAAAAGTGTTTTTTAAAATGAGTATGTGGTAATTGCCTATTCATTCCTAATAAGTTTTTCTTTGCCTTAAAAGCCAATATCTCTAAAATAAATATTTAAGTCTCAGTTTATTTGGTGAGGAAATTCACGGTACATGTTTCCATCATTTTTCTTTCAAGTTTCTTATTTAAGTGTGTCTCTGTAAGAAACATATACATGGATTCTTTGAAATCTCTGGTTTTTTCATGGATGAGCATCATTCATGTGCAATTTATCATAATAATTTATTTTTAGATATATTTATACCATACTATTAAATAATTTACATTTTCTATTTTCTATTCACTGTACTTTGTTTCACTTTACAAAGTTTCCTTGTTTCCTTTATTTTCCCTCTCACAGTTTAGCATTCAAGTTTATATATATTATTTTAATGGTTATTCTTAAATTCTCGACAAAAAATCTTGACGAAATAAAGTATATAATTAATATCTCCATGCTAGCTCTGGATAGTACAGGTATCTTGCAGTACTGTAACTCTGATCACATTCTCCTGTCCGACCTATTAATAGTATCACCATATAGTTTATCCTTGTTTTATAAAGTCAGTATCACTCAACACCAACAAAGTTTGTTTAGATTTGCTTACATATTGACTATTTTTTTATTTTAATTGATTTCAATTATTTTTTTCTTTTTTTAATTTTTTTTTATTTCAGCATATTATGGGGGTACAAATGTTTAGGTTATCTGTATTGCCTATTTTTTAATCATCAAACTTTTTGCACTCCATTCCTCCCTTCTAATTTCAAGTTGCTTCTTCCCAGATTATATTCTTTAAGCAGACACATTAGGGAGGGTAAGTAGTACAATTATCTCCATTTTTGTCTGAAAATGCATTTATCTTACCTGTACTGAATGAAAATTTATTGGATATCAAATTTTAGATTGATAGCTAGTGTCCATTAATACTTGTAAATATTTTTTAATTGTCTTCTGACCTCCACTGTTATTGTTGAACAGTCTTTTGTCAATCTAATAGCTGTTCAATATCAATCATCTGTCATTTGTAGCTTTTATGATATTTTCTTTGTGGGAGTGGGAAGGTATAGATCGAAAGAAATACAGCTGTAGATATGTAGAATGAACAAGTCTAAAAATCTAATGTACAACGCCAGGGCTATAGTTAATCATTTTGCATTGCATTCAAGAATTTTGCTAGAAAAGTAGATTTTAGGTCCTTCTTGATACAAGAAAAGTAACTTTTTAAGATAATGGATATGTTAATTTACTGGACTATAATAACCATTTCACTGTATACTGAAACATCATTTTGTAGACTTTAAATATATACCAAAAATATATATTTTTGGCTTTGAGTTCACTAGAAGTTTAAGGAGTTTTTAAAATCCTACTATATTAGTTTCCTAGGGCTGCTATGTCCACAAAGTACCACAAACTGGGGTGTTTAAAACAGTAGAAATTATTATCTCACAACTCTGAAGGCCAGAAGGCCAAAATCAAGGTCAGCATGCCCACACTCCCTTTGGGGCCCTAGGGAAGAATATTTCCTTTTTTACCAGCTCTTGGTGGCCACAGATGTTCTTTGGCTTGTGGTGGCATAACTCCAATCTCTGCCACCATCCTCATATGGACTTTTTCGGTCTTTGTGTATCTTCTCCTCTTCTTTTAATGACAGCAATAATTGAATTTAGGGCCCACCCTAATTCTAGGAGGATTTCTTTGCAAGATCCTTAACTATTTGGATCTGCAAAAAAACTATTTCGAATTGAGATCACATTCTGACCTTTCCAGTGGATGTGCATTTTTGAGGTTGCTATTCAACCCATTGCACTTGATTAATACTTATTCAGATGCTCCTTCCATCTAAGAAATCATATTTTTTATCAATTGTGGAAAATGTTCAGCCATTATCTTAAAATACTGTCCTTTCCTGGCTCTGTTTTTCTTAACTTGTTTAGTCACATGTTGGTGCCTCTCAAAATGTCCTTTAAGCCTCTGGATCTAGTTCATATTTTCCATACGTTTATCTCTTTCAGCTTCTTTCTGAATACTCATGGCCTCATACATATCTTCTAGTTATGAGAACTTCTCTTCAGTTGCTTCCAATCTGAAGTTGAAATAGTCACAAAGTTTTTATTTTTTTAACTTTAGAAACTCTATTGGTTCCTTTAAAATATGCCTATTCTTAGTGTCATAAAAAATGCCATATTATTTTCTTAAGGATTCAAAAATCATTATTTTGTGTCTTTAAGAATTTTAAGCATACTTATTTCATATTATCCTGCAGTGTGTGATTGTATTTTCTCTAGTGTCCGGATGTTTATCTCATGATTATAATGGGATTATGAGTTCTTGAGAGGAAGAACACAGATACAGTGTCAATCACAACACACCACATCAAGAATACATGCTAACAACATGACTTATCACTGATAATGTTAACACTGACTGCCTGGGTAAGGTAGTGTTCCAAGGTTCCCACCATAAATTTACTCTCTTTGTCCTCTTTGAATACTGTGTTCTACAAAAATAAGTCATTAAGTGTAGCCCACATTAAGAGATGGGAAGGTAACCTCCATCCTCTTAATCTCCATTGGGGGTGGTATACACATAAATTATTTGAAATTTTTCTGTATGGGAGATTTGTTTCTTCTACCCATTTATTTATTACTTAATCAGTTATTTGTATCAGTGTAGACTCATGGCCATATACTCTATATTTGGGGTTGGCGGGGCCCAGCAGTTCCTGGGAGGTCAAGGTGAGAGGACTGCTTGAGGCCAGGAGTTCAAGACCAGCGTGAGCAAGAACAAGACCCCATCTCTACAAAAACTGGAAAAGTTAGCCAGCTTGGTGGCACACACCTGTAGTCCCAGCGCTGAGGTAGGAGGATCACTTGAGCCGGGGAGTTCAAGGGTGCAGTGAGCTATGATGACACCACTGCACTCTAGCCCTCATGACACAGTGACTCTGTCTCAAAAATAAATAATTTTTTAAGATTTTATATATATATATTTGGAGTTATAATATAATACTAAATTTCTTATTTTGTAACTCAAAATGTTCCATATTTAGCCATTGGGAGTTCTTTCAGTAATACAAACCCTGAATCATCACTGAGACACTGAGTTAAGGTCTCAGTAATCTATGCAGTGACTCTCCCCACTTCTAACTCTAATCTTACCTTTTAGATCAATTAAGAATAAGAAAATTAAAATAATATCTTTAATAATCATTTATTTTTTTCTGGTACCCTTCTATTTTTATGTAGATTTCAGTTTCTGACCTATATAATTTACCCCCTGCTTGAAGAATTTATTTTAAAATTTCCTCTAATACAGAACAGCTCACAATGAATTCTATCATGTTTTGTTTGTGTAAGAATGTCATTATTTTTGCTTCACTTTTGGGAAGTAGCTAGCTATAATTTCACTGACTATAAAATTCTAGGTTGAGATCTTTTTTTCTTTCAAAAAATTCTTTAAAGAATTTACTCCATTTTCTTTTTGCCTTCATGTTTTCTTACGATAAATTGGTAATTCCTGTATTTGTTCCTTTATAAGAATGGCATATTCTTTCCCTTGCTTCTTCTAAAATTTTCTTTTTGTTTTTTATTTTCCAATTTGAATATGTCTAGCTTTACTTTTTTCAAATATTTCTATGTCCCTATTCTCTTTTTCCTGTTTAGTATTCTGTGTCTGTTATAATATTTATATTATCCCATAGTTCTTAGATATTGTGATCTGTATTATTATTATTTTTTTAAATTTTCTCTTTGCATTCCAGGTTTAGAAGTCTCTATTGACCTATACCTGAGTCCAATGATTCTTTCCTTTGTTATACTGAGTCTACTTATGAATCCATCAAAAGCATTCCTCATTTTTGTTACTTGTATTTATTTCTAGTATTTCCTTTTGATACATTTTTATAATTTCCATTTCTTTTCCAATATTGTTCATCTAGCCTTGTATATTATCATTATTATTATTATTATTACTTTAGCCCTTAAGATAGTTACTTTTAAGTCCCTATTTGATAATTCCTACAATTGTATCATATCAGAGTCTGGTTCTAATCATTTCTTTTTGTTGTTGTTTTCTTTTATTTTTTTGGCTTTTCAGACTGGGGGTGTTGTTTATTTTATATTGCCTTTGTCATTCTTTGTCATTGCTTGTTGACAGAGAGCCATGTTGTATAGGGTAATAGTTATTGAGCTAAATAGGCCTTTATCATAAAGATTTATGTGTCTATCTATGGCTATGGCTAGGAGTTAAGAGGTGTTTAATGTTTATTGTAGCTATACCCTCCAAAGATGTCAGGCTCCTCCAGTAGACTTTTTTGTTGTTGTTGTTGTTGCCTGTTTTTTTATATTCCTTCCCTCTTTGCTTTTTTCTCCCCTCTTTTATACAACTGTTCCAAAGTCTTTATCTTGCAGCTTTTCCCATTGCAATCCACTCATTATTACTTGTGGCTTGTTACCATGGTGATAAGATGTGGGAGAAGAGAAATGTTCTCTCATCTTATGATTATGTCTCAGTATTTTGGTTTGTCTATGTCTTACGGTATGTTCTTTACAACTATTTCTGATTTACCTCAAAGAGTAGAATTCCCCCCACATCAATCCCTTCTCTAGCTTTAGAATTCTAAATTCACAGAAATCTACTAAAAACTGGCATATGGATGGTATGTTATATTGCAGTGAAAGGACACAGACTAGAATCAGCTAAGGAAGAGACACATGGGGCAGAGTCCAGGAGGATTCTAGACACAGGTCTTCCAGCTGTCCTTTCCAAGTGGAGACACAGACAGCACGAATTCTTCGCAGGAATGATGTATGAGAAGGTATTCATAGCAGCTCCAAGCAGTAAGCATACCTGAGCCTGGGGGCTTTGGCCACCAGGCAGTTTAACAATGTGATTTATGATGGGGGTTTGGGCCCTATAGTATCTACTCTTCCTCCAGAAGGGCTGGAGACTAAAGGTCAGCCACATGGGCAGTCAACCCTGCCCACCGATCGAGCACCAATAAAAACTCTGGACAGATATGCCCAGGTAAGCATCCATCCTTGTCAATACTCATAAATATTATCACATATTATTACCAGCAGGAGCTAACACTGTCCATGCTCCACCAGGAGGACAACTGGAATCTCTGTGTTTGGAACCTTCTCAACTCTTCCCCCTGCATCTCTCCCTTTGGCTAATTTTAATCCGTATGCTTTCTCTGAAGCAAACCAGCTTTCAGTGAGTTCTGCAAGTCCTTCTAGCAAATTATTAAATCTGAGGGTGTCATTAGGAACCCCCAAACCCTGCAGTTAGTGTCAGAAATCTGCCTTGTGGACTGCCCCCAACTTTATAAACACAGGGAAGGATCTTTCCAGAACACTTGCCTGGCCATGAAGTCTCTGTAGGACTGGCCAAGCCCTCCTTGCTCTCCTCTGTAGGGACGGTGTCCACCCCCAGTTGGGAGGGCAGGATGGGAAGGTATGGAGCCTGATGCCTCAAAGCTGTCGTCTCACCATCTGCATCCCACTGGGGAAAGCAGAAGTTAATCAGCTTGCATGATAACCCAGGGGAACAAGAAAAGAAAAAATAAATCCTAGAAAATGAAAAAGGGTTTTTCCTAAAGTAAGTTTTACAACATCTCACACATACAAACATACTTGGAGAAACAATTTTATCTTATTTCTTAAGAAAACATTAATCCATTAAAATGTACATTTTGTTTAATCATCAGATTAAAATTAGAGTTAAACCATACAAAACTCCAAAAAACAACACCTCCTCTCCATCCCACCAGTATAAACATTACCCACTTCTTACTCTGTGTGAAGGTAAGAGGTACTATGAGATGAAAAGAAGAAATATTGGACAGAAGAATCCAGAAGCAAATGGCTGAAATACAGGGACTGTAACAAGAAAAAGGAAACACCGCTTAGTCTAGGAATGGATATCAGCACATACTTCCTGGCCAAGCCCAGACAGGCTCAGAATCCTTCTTAACACTGTACCCCCGTTGCTATTAATTCAAATAGATCAGATACAAAATGCCTTCACTAAACCAGAATTAAATTAACCATGAACAGATGAATAAAAGCATGGGCTGTGATCCCAAGGTGTAAAAGACCAAAGTGAGCTTCATTAGTTTATGCCTGGAATCGTGCTGGGTATGTTTATGTATATTGTTTTGGCATCCTCAGACTACCCTTCTTCTGAAATGAGGAAATTAAGATACAGAGGGAGAATGTGACAAGCCAGTGTCACACAGCTAGTAAGACACTGTCTAGCCACATAGTCTAGGACAAGAGTTGAAAAACACATAGTCTAGGACAAGAGTTGAAAAACAGCAGCCCACAAGCCCAAGTTGGCCCTTTGTTTATTTTTGCAAGTAAAGTTTTACTGGTACATAACCACACTCATCATCTCCGTATTGTTTACAGCTGCTTTTGCTGTAGTTGGGAGTTGGGTAGTTGCAACCGAGACAGGATGTCCTGCAAAGCCTAAAATATATACCTTCTGCTCCTTTTCAGGTAAAGTATACTGACCTGTGCTCTAGGACATTTGTCACTATGCATAGTTCTAAAGCTCCACAATAAATGCATACTGTTACATATACTTTATATTTAGCACTATTTAAAATTAGCATTCCCAATGATACTTTTCTTACTTTGTGAGAAAAGAGGAAAAGAATAAAAACCGAACCGAAATATGTCTTTCTTTGCCAATCACTTGACCCATGAATTCATTTCCAGAAAAATAAATTCTGTCTCCCAAGAGCATTTGGCATACAAATACTGGAAATAAAAAAGAAAAATATCAATATGTCTCAGGAAGTCTTGTTTTGAAGGCTAATGAGGAAGCATTTTATGATGTCCATATTTATATTATATAATATTTATATATGAAAAATAGTGACCATAAATCGAGCACTTACAATGTACTTGGAACATGTTAAATGCTTCACGGTATTTTTCTATCCTCAAAACAATACAACGAGATAAGTACTTTTGCCTTTTTTACAGAAGAAATGAGAGATGATTTGGCCAAAAGCACCCATGAAAAGGCAAACCTCCTGTTCGCACGTAGGGCTGCAGCAGCAAGGTTGGTGCGGTCCAGCAGCAGGGGGAGCGAGCATCCCAGAGCGGAACCGGAAGCAGGAAGAGTGAGGGAGTGTGACCCTCGGCTGGGCACCAGCCACCCCAAGCGCAGGCCACGCCCCATCCCGGCACTCGCTCCTCCCTCTCTTCTGCGGATGGAGAAACTGAGGTCTGGGGGGCACCGAGGAAGATTCCTCGTGTAAGATACCGGGCTATTGGGACAACGGACACCTTCCAGCTTCTGTTTACTGCTTGTTTGCTAACCACAAGGCATTATGGGTACATTATGGGATGCAGAGGAGAAAGACAAAGAACGCGGAAACCAGCGTCTCTCAGCTAGGACCCGGAACAGGTTGGAGCCTGTCAGGGGCAGGATGAAGTAAGAATCACTGGGGGGCGGATGCATGATCAGCATGTAAACAGCTTAGGTATAAAAGGTCACTAGCACACAAGGGGGGGTCCCTGCCCGAAGAAGAGGCCACTGCGCTGGCACTCTGGGGGCTCGGACCCTGGCTCGAGCTAGACAATAAAACTCCTTTTGGTAATTACAGCCTCGGTGACTCTGTCTCTCTGTCCCGCGGCCCTGCGAATCTCGACTATAACACCCTGGACTGTTCCCACTCACAGCACCCCTTTCCTTGCCTCGGTAGTTCTGATTCGGGCCATCCCTGTTAACATCACACATAATGCAAGACTGCGCGCCAGCCGTGCAGGATGGTTAGATGAGGAATCCTGTGGAGGGAGTTCTTGCTCCTGAGCCCCACTCTCTGCTCAGTGCATCCCTGACTCTGTTTTCAACGTGTCGAACAATCCCACCGGCCCCACAGATACAGTGTGGCCCACGTGGACACGGAATAAGGATTAATACCGATACGGGGGCGTGTACCCCAAGTTCACATGATAACGCAGCCAAGAAACTGAAGCGGCCACCCTGACCTCCGTATTCTTGCTGTGAACTCGAGATCCCACAGCCAAATACAACCGAGGGTGACCATGTGCACGGCATGTCAAGGGCCTTTTCATTCCATTTCCTTGTCAGTATCCTGGGAAACACAGTAAACATCAAGACAACAGGACAAAGAAATAAAATCTTAAGCAATTAATTATTATAAAAAGCCCCGCACAGGTTCCAAGAATGAGGAATAACAAGAGTAGTGTCGGGCTGGATAAACATGGTTTTATGTGGCTTTTATTCGTCCAAATTTCTTCCATGTACAAACTCCAAGTGAAACCTAAAACTTTAAAAACAGAGCTGTTTTACAATGCCGCCACGCTGGAGGCTCAGCAAGGGTCTGCCCCCGGCCGGCCGGCCACACCTGGCACCTGGCGGCTCGTCCAGAGCAGGAGGGGCGGGGATGCTTGTGCAGGACGCTGGGTGTGCTGTGGACAAAACCCCACTTCATGCGCTTCTTTCTACATTCATGCTATTTCACTTTTGTGATCTGTTTTTGCCTTTTTAATTTTAAGAGGAAATACAAACAAGGACACTTTCTTTGTCCCCAAAGTTGTATAATAAAAAGCTTTTTTCTCTCGTGGTAAAAACAAGAAAAAAATCACAAATCCCTTGGAAATCATAAATAACAGTTTCAGGAGCCTGTGATATTGTTCTTCCTTTTGAAAAAAAAAAGTCAATGACATTTCATAGGCATCAAAACCAACAGAATGTATCTCTCCTTGCCTCAGTTCAAGTAAATCCTCCTTAAAAGTGGATCTGTTTATCTTGGACTGGCGGCAGAGTTGTGTCAGGACCACAAAGTGAAGTAGACCATCAACGCTCTTACCAGCTGATGGGAACCCAAAGGCCACGCAGCACCAGTGTCAAGGCTGCATTTGACTAAAACAGACCATTGCGCGTCTTTGATAATTTATTATTCAGCTTTTCATCTTGGTTTGCCACTGTGATTCGTTTACTCGTTCATTCAGCATGTGTTTATTAAGATGACACTGGGCCCTGAGGACACAGAATTAAAGGATGACAATTGGACCCTGGCAGCATCCACAGTTGCATGAGGCCCCTGGCAGCACAGTGGGACAGAGAACACTGGCTGCAGTCCTGCAGGCGTGGCCCACCCCGGGAGCCAGGGGCACCCCGGAGGCAGAGCCTCACCTAAGGAGTGCAGAGAAGGCTTCCTGGAACCTGTCAGAAAGCCAGAACGAAATCCTGGGGGAGGAATCTAAGTTAGCCCCATGGAGACTAAAGAAATGGCATCCCAACAAAAAGTGCAGGTGAAGGCCCAGAGAAGTATCAGCCCATATCAGCCGGCTAGGGCCAGAGCAAACACTGCTGCCTGGGTGGTTTAATCAACGGAAATTTATTCTCTCACAGTCCTGGAGGCTGAAAGTCAGAGGTCAAGGTGGTCGACTGGCTCCCTGGAGAGCACTCTTCTCCTGGCTTGCATGCAGCCTCCTCACTGCTGTGTCCTGGCACGGCAGAGAGAGGCAGGAAGCTCTGGTGCCTCTTCCTCTTCTTGTAAGGCACTAATCCTATCACAGGGGCACCATCCTCATGATCTCATCTAATTATCTCCCAAAGGCCCCACCTCCAAAAGCCATCACATTGGCGCTTAGGGCTTCAACATATCCATGTGGGTGGGGGCGGGGGGCGAGGCCGGGGACAAGCTGCCTCACCCTGCACAGCCTGTTGCTATTGCAACGCAAGCTCTGCCATGAGCTGTCTTGCACCCTGTCTTAATTCTTCCAGATTTGCTTGTAATTCTCTAATGACTAATTAGCACCTGTGCCCAACATTTCGCCTCCTCTACTAAGGTAAAGTCTTACTGCAGTCATTTGGCGCATGTTAAATCTCATGGCATCTGGTGTGTATGGGCGGGGAGGGAGGAAAACACAGCGCATTCTCATTAACATTCACTCTTTTCACATCTCCCTCACTCCCCCTGAAAAAGAGAGCAGATGTGTGTATTTGCTCATGCAACTCCCAAAAAAGTGCTTTGAAAAGCTGGCATTTCCTGATCTTGGATGGCAGGGGTATCTGAAAGGGAAGAGCAAAATAAACCAGAAATTGACTTCATTCTATGAAAGCTGACATAACAGCTGCTCTCAGCTCTCAGCTACAAATGGACCATGCTCAGCTCACGTCTAACAAGGAATCCCGGCCTTGCCTTCCAGCCCCAAAATGACACTGCCAAGACCTAGCTGACATAGTGGGGCTCTGTGCTTGCTTCTCCCCTGAACCGAAGACATGAATTTGAAGGTTTTGTGGCAAGAGCAAACGTATAAATGAACCAACTAGTTTCTGTTTGTCCAGTGTTGCAGAAAATACAGGATGCCTCCCCATAGGCCACCACACTCCTCCCCACACAGGCTGGAGAAGCCACAGGCAGCCACAGGCATGCCACGCAACTCAAAGGGTGCACCAGCTCCAGGCCCAGTCAAAAAGTGGCTCCCCCTAGCTTCTTCTTCAAACAGGAGGAGTTCACCTTTCATACCCCTTTCCAATATGCATGCAGGTTCTGAAAGACCCCATGCATCTGTCAAGATCCTCGCCTGATTTCTAAATCATTTATAGAGAGTAAAACCATATTCATCATTCTTGCAGTTACTAAAAGAAAGAGCAGGTCAACTCCAGTTCTAAATAGGACCCGAGGCAAAGTTGGTGGAAGCATCCAGCCATCTTTCCCGTCTGTTCATTAATTCGTGTGTCCATTCATTTGCTTAAATACATGCTTTTACCCAGCTGCTCGGTCTGCCTGAGCACCCGCAGGAAGTTGAAGACCTCTGGTAATTTCTCACCAGGCATTGCCCAAGCATCCCTCTTTCCGACCCAGCTCACACCCCTCCCCAGCTCATCAAGTCCCGTCCTTCGCAGTCTTTCATCAGGAAACACCTGACCTCTTCCCTCAACGCCCATCACAGGTGTGCTCCGGCTGCGACCAGGCTCACCCCGAGGACGTGTCGTCCCAGCGCCCTCCCAGGTGTCTGCTGTTTCCTTCTCAGCCTTCACTCTGCTGGGCCTGCAGTGGGTGGATGCCCTCCTTGCTCACCGGCAATTCCAGATCATTCTCCACCCCTCTGCCCTTAGGCTTCCCATCAGACCCTACCACCGAGTGCCTGGCACCAGGCGACACTCAGTCAGTCATTTTTTGTTGGATGAATGGCTGTCATCCGTCACCCACCCCAGGTGCAGTGATCTGTGCACCTCTGCGCCTTCCTCTTCCATCCTTGGTATTCACCCTAAGGATCACCAGGGTCTCCCCAGTCAGTCCTGCCACAGGATATTTTTCTTTTTTTTTCCTTTTTATAGATTTTTAGGGTACTTATTGTACATTTGTTAAATAGATTTGTGCAACTCTCATCTACGCAGGGTGTACAGTCTCCACTAGGTGATTTTTCGTCCCGCAACCCGCCCGAGTCAACAATGGCTGTTATTCCACTCTCTATGTTCATGTGTGCTCATTTTTCATTTTTTTATTTTCGTAAACATGCTGAAAGTTTGAAATGTATTCATTATTTAGCTCCCACTTTTATGTGAGAACATGAGGTATTTGATTTTCCTTTTCTGACTTATGTCACTTAGGATAAGGGCCTCCAGTTCCATCCAAGTTGCTGCCACAGTTCTTGATATTTTTAGTATTCATAACAGAGGGCCCTGCAGGGCCTAGTCTTCTCCTTCCTTTATTTCAGTTCTCCAGATGAGACTTTGTCCTCTGCCCCACCTCGGCCACCCTCCCCTCCCATGGCCACCCGTCGGCCTTGGCATCACTGATGACCGTAGCGCTCCATTCACTCAGCCTCAAACGCCCGATCCTTCCATCCCCCCACCCCAGATCCCTCTGCTCTAATGATACTGTGACTCCCGTTCTGACTTCTCATCATGGATCTGAACATGTCACACCACGTCCTTGTTGCCTCCTGACCCCACTGAGTTTGTACGGCCACGTCACTGTGATCGTGCCCTGGCAAACACTGCAGCTACCCGTCACACCACCTCTGCCTTATCACCCTGGCGAGATCCCAAGCATGGTTAAATGGGTGACCCACTTATTCCATGCCTTCCCACAACCCTGGCCTGAGGAATACATACGACCATACCATCCCAATCCATGGTATATGAGTGACCCAGAAAACAATGACCCCAAGCAACACTGTCTCAATTTCCTAGTCGAGAACAGCTCCCACAGTGCTCTAGAGATGCTCACACCTTCTGTTTTCTCCTTAAACCCTCACCAACCCCTTCACTCACATTCTCCACTGAACACAGCTCCCTAGTGCAAGTAGAAGCAAGGCCAAGAGAACTTCAGCCTGCTCTTCTCACAACATTTAGCCAGCCTACCCAAATCTAGACTATAAAATCTGGCTTCCTTCATTTCACTCAAAAAAATACTGGTGGAGGCTCTAGGGAAAATTCATTCCTCGCCTCCTCACTCCTAGAGGCTGCAGTGTTCCTTAACTCCCAGCCACGGCACTGCCTGCCACCATCGTCACCTTGCCTCTCCCCTTCAGTTAGTCTGTTTTCTTGTTGTTCATGCTTTTGGTGTCATTTCTAAAAAAATCACTGCCAAAATCAAGATCGTGAAGATTTTACCCTTAAGTTTTCTTCTCAGAGTTTTATAGTTTTCATTCCGAACCACTGCTTTCATTGCATCCATATGTCTTGGATGTTGTATTTTCTTTTTCATTCATTTAAAATATTTTCTAATTTCTTCTTGGTCTCATAGTTTATTTAAGAGTATGTTGTTTAATTTCCACATATTTGTGAATTTTCAGTTATCTTTCTCATTGATTTCTAGCTTCATTCCTTTGTAGTCACAGAAGATATTTTGTGTGATTCCAACCTTTTTAAATTTATTGTAACTTGTTTTGTGAGCTAACATAAGGTCTATCTTGGTGAATGTTATGTGTATGATTCTTAGAATAATGCATATTGTGGTGGTGGTAGTGGTGGTGCCTGGAATGTTATTTATATGTCTGTTAATTCTAGTTGTTTATACTGTTGTTCAAGTCCTCTATTTCTTTAACTGACATTTTGACTTTTCTATTCACTATTGAAAGTAGAGTATTACAGTCTCCAGCTATTAATATTATTACAGAACTTTTTGTTTCTCAGCTCAGCTCTGCCAATTTTTGCTTCATATATTTTGGGGCTCTGTTGTAGGTTCATGTATGTTTATCACTGTTACGTATTCTTGATGGATTGACCTTTTTATGAATATACAGTTCTCTTCTTTGTCTTCTGTGATAAATTTTGATTTAAAATCTATTTGGTCTAATATTAGTATAGCAGCCTCAGCTCTCTTTCGATTAGTATTTGCATGAAATATCTTACCCATCCTTTTACTTTCAGCACTTTTGAGTCTTTGTATCTAAAATGAGTCTCTTATAGTTTGTAGGATCATTTTTTTAATATATGCTGCAAATCTCTGTCTTTTAATTGAATGGTTTAATCCATTTACATTTAAATTAACTGCTGTCAAGGAAGGGCTTCCTTCTCTCATTTTGCTTATATTCTATGTTTTGTAACTTTTTGTTTCACAATTTC
Organism: Mirza zaza; assembly: GCA_008750895.1. Lineage (NCBI taxonomy): Eukaryota > Metazoa > Chordata > Mammalia > Primates > Cheirogaleidae > Mirza > Mirza zaza. The sequence goes on from VSMD01030073.1 coordinate 27,819, forward strand.
TTTGTTTTTGCCTTTTTAATTTTTTAGTCTGTTTTGATTCCATTCTCATTTTCTTTTCTGTGTAGTTTGTATTTATTTTCTAAGTAAACCTTTTTAAAGTTTTTTTTTAATTATTTCCTACTTTACAATCTGGAGATTATAATTAACATCTTAAATGTAAAACAATGTAGCTTGAATTATGTGATGGATGCTCTGCCGGCTGGGCTAAGAGGGTGACAGTATCTTGAATTAATACCATCTTAGCCTCAATTGTACCCAAAACCTCCATTGTTATACAGCATCATCCATCTCTTTATGTTCTTATTGTCATAGATTATACCTTTATA
>VSMD01030075.1:0-52322 GCA_008750895.1 Mirza zaza
TGTAATCCTATTGGATTTAAAAAAGCAGCCTCAGGAGTTAGGTGGTACAAAATAAAGAGTCCGTTAAGAGTTACAGATCAAGTATGCCAGTATTATTAATGGCTAGGGGAAGATTTAACACATAGTACTTGAGTGGTACCTTGAAGGGTGATTGATTTGAATAGGTATAGATTGGGATTTAAGCTATTACAGGTGGAGGGAATGGCAGAAACAAGAGTGAAGTGATAAGAAAGCATAGGGTGTGTCTGAGAAATGCATAATAATTCTGTTTTTCTATAAAGATAGAAAAAGAGAAATGAGTTGAAGGTTTTTGAATGAGGACTGCTAGAAGAATTTTCTTTGCCTTTCTCATCTCTTTAAAGATAAATTCAAATGTCCAACATAGAAAGTCTTTATTTTGAAATGAGATTTAGCTGGTGGAAATTTTTTCATAGAATATTGATTCCTATAACTAATTTCTCAATTAATTTAAAAACATTTTTAGCATGAATATATTGGTAGCATCTTCCTGTGTTAACTCTACTTCTATTATTAAATAATTCTATTTTTGGAATGGTACTTAACTTTTAGCTGGAAGGAGAAACTTCTTAGACATATGGAAGAAGTACTTATGCTCTGTTTATTCCAGCTGGTTGTACTGGAAATAAGACTTGTTTAGTCAGGTAGGATAACATTTGTTAATATCTAAATTCTTACCATTGACATTGCATCTATATAAATTGCTTTGTAGTTTAATTGAAAACACAAAATGAGGGAAAATCTCTAGGGAAAATTGAGGCAATGGGCCAGAATAAAGCTGAAAAATTTAAACTTATGCCAATAGTGTTCATGTAGGAACTACAGTGAAAATTAGAGGGAAAAATATCTCACTGTGTAAATATAGTTCATTGTTTGTTGGTATTTAAGGATCTGGTGTCCCTACAATTAGGAGACTTTTTAAAAATTAGTGCAGAAAAGAAAGGAACTGACATATATATATATATATATATATAGTATGCATGGCAAAATGAGTCAAATAAATATTCTATAGGGAAAAACTTGCAGATCTAAGTTTCTATTTGATGTCTTTTTCCTGAATCAACTGATGGGATAGTTTCAAAGACTATTTATATATCCTTGGTTTGTTTTATATTCTGATTCTATTATTTACCTTCTTTGTCTATAGTTTTCCTTCCTCTTCTGGAGGAAGTTGACAGTTGATAATAGCATTGCCATATTTGGAAACTTTTGTGATACTTATGAGGGAAGTCTACTCTGAATTGACTGTAATTTATGAAAATCACCCTTTGGATCCTAGTATTGATGATTTAAAAAAATATTACCATTTTGTTTGTTTTAGTTCAGTCTATATTATCTGATCTAGGTCCTCCTTGTTTTCAATGGTGTGTCTTTGCAGAAAGCTGGCAGGTGTTCTGAGACAGTCTGTAATCATTGGCCCACACGGGGATCAAAACCTTTGCTTTGACCTAGCCCAACATTCTAACCAACTAATCTATATTAATGTAAGTCAATCACTAAATTGCAAATAACTTTTAAAAATCATCAGCCAGCCCTTATCACACTTGAGTATGTTACTTATTATACTGCCCTATGGGCCTCAAATAGTTTCAGCAATTTTCAGAAATAGCCTCATACTCTTAGGAATAGTGTATAATAGAAAAGTAATCATAATGATCAGGTACAGCATCTTTATCATATCAAATATTATCCAGTAAGCATGTATTTTCCCATCATTCCATGCTAAGTAGGAGTTGCACAGATCTGAATACAGTGATGTCTTCCAGAAGGATTTTAAAATTAAGACAAGTTTTATGTACATTAACACCTAAAGGATATATGGCAGGATAAAAATATTGAAGAAATGTACAAATAAGTAAAATATTCACATTATGTATAAGGGAGGGATAAATGTATTTTAGGTCTGAGGAGAATAAATATGTTATTTGGGGAAGTAGAAAGAGGCACGATTAATTTCAAGAGTTTTATATGTTGATTGTATCTGGATAAAGGAAAATGTTCTCTCCTCCTTTAACCCTTCTAAAAAGTTTCAAGAAAGGGATGGGGATTCAGGAGTTATTAGTAGGGGTAGCAATGAGATATATTGGCAATCTTTGGCATCCTAGGAAGAGTTTTTCTTGTGCAGTTTGGGTGAAACACTTGAAGGGGATGAAAGAAATTTGTCACACTCTTGAGTTAAGTTATATTTAAGTGTATAGGGCTAAAGGATCAACTTTACTTAGCCTTAGTTCTGGTGAAGAGCTATGAAGCACAAATTATTAAGTGAAGTGATGAGCTAGGGTTAGGTAGGATATGAGGTATGGTATGACCCAGGTGGACTAGAAGGACAGCTTTCCTGCTAGCATCAAATAACTGTTTCATAGTGCTAAGGAGTAGAAGAACATATTGGAAATTTTAAGAACTGTGATGAGCAGGTGATAGACTAGTTTAGGATCAAACAATAAATTTGCAGAAAAGAATGCTTGCATTACTGAACCTGCATGCATAGGAGACTGATATACTGGAACAATTATGTAAAAATGTTCTAATTTTAAAATGACAAATATTTTAGCCATGGAATTGAATGATGAGCATGGAGCTATTCTTTCCTCTTCCCTATATGGACTTTATGTATGCATAAAGTTAGGCAGGCAAAAGCATATTTATCATAGTTTGAAATTGATGGCACCACTACAATTTCCATCTGTTGATGGGGGTGACATTATATGTGTGTGCAACATGCACGCAGATCTACAGATCTTTCTCCTACTCCATGTGTGCCCCCTCTCTGTTTTGGTTGCTATAGCTATTTCCTTCAACTCTGACTTTCTTCCTCTCTCTACTTAAGAACATACAAGTTCTCGACTTGTATCGCTTTAAGGTATCTCCGTATTACTTTCCACAGAGGCTGAACTAGTTTCCAGTCCCACCAGCAATGTAGAAGTGTTCCTCTCGCTCCGCATCCTCACCAACATTTATTGTTTTGGGACTTGTTAATAAGTGCCATTCTTGCAGGAGATAAGTGATATCTCATTGAGGTTTTGATTTGCATTTCCCTGATGATTAGAGATGTTGAGCATTTTTTCATATGTTTGTTGGCCATTATTCTGTCTTCTTTTGGAAAGTTTCTGTTCATGTCCTTTGCCCACTTTTTGATATGGTTGTTTGATTTTTCCTTGTTGATTTTCCTGAGTTCTAAATAGATTCTAGTTATCAGCCCTTTATTGGATGTGTAGTTTGCGAACATTTTCTGCCATTCTGCGGGTTGTCTGTTTGCTCTCTTGATAGTTTCTTTGGCTTTGCAGAAGCTTTTTAATTTGATTTATTTATTTTTGTTGATGCTGTGATTGCCTTTGGGGTATTCTTCATAAATTCTTTGCCTAGGCCAATGTCTAGAAGAGTATTTCCAACGTTTTCCTCTAGAATTCTAATAGTTTCACACCTAACGTTCAAGTCTGTTACACAGTGTGAGTTGATTTTTGTGAGAGGTGAAAGGTGTGGATCCTGTTTCAGTCTTTTACATGTGGCTATCCAATTTTCACAGCACGATTTATTGAATATGGATTCTTTTCCTGATCCAGCAATCCCATTACTGGGCATCTACCCAAAAGAACAAAAGTCACTCTATGAAAAAGACACCTGCACTCGAATTTTTATAGCAGCACAATTCACAATTGTAAAGATGTGGAAACAACCCAAGTGCCCATCAATACATGAGTGGATTAATAAGATGTGGTATATGTATACCATGGAGTACTATTCAGCTTTAAGAAACAATGGTGATCTGGCACCTCTTGTATTTTCCTGGATAGAGCTGGAACCCATTCTACTAAGTGAAGTATCCCAAGAATGGAAAAACAAGCACCACATGTACTCACCAGCAAATTGGTATTAACTGATCAACACCTAAGTGGACATATAGGAATAATATTTATCGGTGTCAGGCAGGTGAGGAGGAGCGGATGGGTATATACATACATAGTGAGTGTGATGTGCACCAACTGGGAGCTAGACATGCTTGAAGCTCTGACTCGAGGGAGGAGGGGGGCAAGGGCAATATATGTAACCTTAACATTTGTACCCCCACAATATGCTGGGGAAAAAAGAACATACAAGTTCTGAGGGTTGAATTGGCTATGTCATCAAGGTGTTATTCTACAAACTTTTTTTTTTTATCATCAAAAAGAATTTTTTAAAAGCTATGATTACCAAAGAAAGCTTTTCTAGAAGATTCATTAGGTAACTTTGTGAAATAATATATTCCTAATCCTGAATGATTTTGCTAAACGTATACAGCAATATATTTTTTTCCCATTTCTAGGTGCATATGTGCAGAATAAAAAGAAATTGTACCTTTATTTCCCTGTCTGACTAGAGCTTTTCTTTGAAAACTGAGAGAGCATAATTTCTAGTTATCATGGTTCCGGTATTTCAATTCATTATGCTTACCAGAATTGCATTTTCAATTTTACACTCATTCCTCAGTCTAGCCTCAAAGAGACAAAGTACGGGATCTTCCCCAAGGTCTTCTACATTTTGAATATTTCTATTTGCTTTTATTCAACAAATGGGGTAAAAAACAAATGAAAAATAAACAGGAATATTCAAATAAGAAACTAGCAAAACATTTAACAAGAGCAAATTAAATCCAATTTAGATCTCCTAGAAAAGCAGATGTATTTTCTTTTTTTATGGATTTCATTTAGAGAGTGCCTATCAGCCAAAATGCAGAAGCAGCGTTAAAATATTTAGAATACATCCTTTTTTGTCAGTTTTCTTTTGTTATTTCTCTTGCCTGATGACTCCACTTATATCATTCAAAAGAAGTCAATCCAGATGATAGGAACTCTTTGTTACACTTAATAACTTACAAGAGTAATTTACTCTTACCTTAACGAGCCTGCCCTTTATCTTTAAAGACAGGCTGTGCTGTAGATTGAAGTCTAGGATTGATTGTATATTGGACATGGATCATACCTCTTAATTGGTTCACAAAGTATTGTCTTATGTTTGAGGGAATGATGCAGGTTTTATATTTTTTCAAGAAATAATGTTGCAAGTTGTGCAAAACATTTTGTAAATTCAGGATTTGAGGATAGGATGAATAGAAATTTGTTAAGGATTAGTTTCCCCACTCTAAGGAAAGATTTTTACTACTTTTTCTTAGTGATTTCTTTCTATGAAATAAATTTGATTTGATTGTGTGATGGATTATCTGTGGGGGAACAGTTCATTATGTTAGGAATGGCAGTTGTTCTATAGTCTCAGAAATATTTCCACAGGTTCAGGGACTATGGCTGCCTCATTACTTGGAAATGCTGCAAACCTTAGGTGTTTCTTTGCTGAAACTAGAGTTGAGTGTACATCCCTAAGAACAATTTGTTTATAGAAAAAAAGAGTTATTTTAACCATGATTGTCATGGAATAATGGTTAATCTTTCAAATATAAATGAAAACTCTAAAATATATAATCTGTAAGAAGTATCTTCCATTGCATATTTACCAATGTGGTTCAGAAAATGGAAATGAAAGCAACTAAGTAAGGCTAAAGAAATGCGAATCAAATGACCTAGCTGACAATATAAGATAAAATTTTATGTATACATCTGGACTTTAGTCTCCTTGTTCTACTTCTAGAAACGTTGATGGCTAGAGGATTATTTTAGAAAACAAAAGATTCAGGTATTGTAAATATTTCTTTAATTTCAGAAACTAATCTTAAACACCTTTTATATTGAGTAATGAATGGATTTGTGAGGATTCTTCAAATCCCAATTCACTTAAACAGAAATGTACGCATTATTTAAAAGTTAAGCAACTCCTTATTTTATTGAAAAATTGCAATGAATTTTATAGATTGTTAAGTTCAGAAGATGCTAAAAATTTAGGAAAAATATGTAAAATCAAACAGTTAAATCCCATACTATTCAATTAACAAATTAATAAAACTAGCTTAAATATAATGTAAATATACTATATTATATCCCTAATAATGGTAGAAAATTTAAGATTATATAGTAGCCTATATTGAAATTGATATCATGCATACACACTTCAAGAAATGTCAATGTAAAAATTCAAATAAAGGAGCATAAATACAGATTATTACATTTATTATAATTTACACATACATATTTTCCCATAAGTTACTGAATTCAGGCTTTGTTTGGTTTTTAGTTTTACAAAAGCCATCACCACTAATGCCTTTTGATTGTTGGCTTACTTAAGATGGATGACTAATTATTATTGATGATGTTTTGAGTTTAAGGGCTGGTCTAATTCTGCAAATAGAATTCCTGCAGCCAACTGAAAATGTCTATCATCACAACTCGAAAACATCCAAATGAGCAGCCTAGAGGTGAAAGACTATCTTAGCATTTTCCTCTTTAATTTCTTAAAATATTTTTTTAGCATCAAACTTTTTTCCTATAGAATTTCCATACCAGAAAAGAATATACAGTATGTCCATATTGCTTTCCACAGAGGTTGAACTAGTTTGCAGTCCCACCAGCAGTGTAGGAGGGTTCCTATCTCTCTGCATCCATGCCAACATTTATTGTTTTGGGACTTTTTGATAAAGGCCATTTTTACTGAAGATAAGTGATATCTCATTGCGGTTTTGATTTGCATTTTAAATTGGTATTAACTGATCAGCACCTAAGTGGACACATAGGAATTACATTTATCGGGTATTGGGCAGGTGGGAGGCAGGAGGAGGTGACAGGTATATATACACATAATGAGTGATATGTGCACTGTCTTGGGGATGGTCATGCTCAAAGCTCTGACTTGAGGCGGGAGGGGACAAGGGTATTATATGTAACCTTAAAATTTCTACCCCCATAATATGCTGAAATAATAAAAATAAAAAAGAATATACCACATGTTCTTTTAATTTCCATTCCTAACTTTCTGATTAACTGGGTTTTTTGAACAAAGGTTTCAAACTCATTTCTTGATGGGGTTGTTTGATTTTTTCTTGTTAATTCTTTTGAGTTCTAGATAGATTCTTGTTATCAGACCTTTATTGGAAGTGTAGAGAGCAAATATTTTCTCCCATTCTGTAGGTTGTCTATTTGCTCTATTGATAGTTTCTTTGGCTGTGCAGAAGCTTTTTAATTTGATCAGATCCCATTTGTTTATTTTTGTTGCCATAGTGATTGCTTTGGGGGTCTTCTTCAAGACAGAATAATGGCCTGAAAACATATAAAAAATGCTCAATATCTCTAATCATTAGAGAAATGCAAATCAAAACCACAGTGAGATATCACCTAACTCCAGTGAGATTGGCCTGTATCAAGAAATCCCAAAACAACAAATGCTGGCAAGGATGTGGAGAGACAGGAACACTCTTACACTACTGCTGGGACTGCAAATTACTGCAACCTTTGTGGAAAAGAATTTGGAGATACCTCAAAGAGCTAAAAATAGAAATACCATTTGACCCAGCAATAGCATTATTAGGCATCTACCCAAAAGAGCATAAGACATTCTATTATAAAGATATCTGCACTCGAATGTTTATGGCAGCACAATTCACTATTGAAAGGGCATGGAAACAACCCATGGGTGGATTATTAAAATTTGGTATATGTTTACAATGGAATATTACTCAATTCTAAGAAATGACAGTGAAATAGTGCCGCTTATATTATCCTGGATTAAGCTTAAGCCCATTATCCAAAGTTAGGTGACACAAGATCAGAAAAAATGTGCTCCACATGTACTCACCATCCAATTGGTACTGATTGACTGACACTATGGTGCTCACATGGTGGTGGTGTTCACCAGGGATTCGGGGGTTGGGGGGATAGACCCACATCTGAGGGATGTGGTGAGCATTGTGAAGGGGAAGGGAATACCTCTAACTCTTGCTAGGGAGAGGCAAAGATATAAAATATAACCAAAATGTTCGTACTTTCATATTTTCTTGAAATAAAATTAAAAAAATGTTTCAAACTCCTTAATAACCTGGATTCGTCTGCACATTTACATAGTAGTATTATGGGAGCTTGTCTTTAATCTTGTTATTTTTCTTATGGTGCTTTATAATTTGAAGATAATATCCACCATCAAGTTCAGTAACAAAAGCTTTAGCTTCAATAAAATCACATATACACTATTTAATTCTCCCCTTTTATACAAATGAATAATAGCTTGGAGACTTAAAAGCCAAGAATGTAGCTACAGGCACCATTAATTCACTGCCAAATGTACCTCAGCACCTAACATGGTGTATGGCATGGCTTATAGTAATACTATACAGGTTTTTGAATGTATAAAGGCCAGCTTACATATTCTCTGAATCTGTCCTTTATAAAATCTAGATTTTTGGGGCTTAGGAAAATGCAGAAGAGACACTTATACTTTTTTCTGATGAACACAGAAATCGAAATCTTAACAAAGTTGAGTGGAGAATCTCTCCCTGTGAATCACTTTCACTTGGTCCTATTATTTTTTTTCTTCTCCCCATTACATTTCCCCCTATACTTTCTATAAATGTGCCCACCAAGATTGAAATAAATAAAATATGATCTTGATTTGGGAAAAATAAAGGCATTTGGGGCATTTGAAATAAATAACTGATTCCAGATGTAACCCACAAGTGTTTTAGAAGTGAAGTTCTAATCTTTAATACCATAATTCAAAGAAAAAAGATGAGGTTCCTGAGGGCCTTCACATTGTTGTTAATAAAATGACTATTCTGAAGTGCTTTTCTAAACTGATGACATTTCTTTTCTGAAACATAGAAATTTTAGAATTTCATAAAGATAACTCTGAAAAAGTAAAATAAGCTTTTGAGAGGAAAGTGTGAATTTTCTTAAAGTCAGTTCTGTAACAGAATGTGAATATTTTCAGACAGACTTTTATGGAATCCATAAAAGTTCTGATTTCAATGAACTCTAGTCACAGATGATGTACAATTGATACAATATTGTGGCAAGGTTTGAAGAAGTTTATACAAACTTATCTGATGTTCCTAAACTTCTTTTTATAGTCTCTATTATGTTTTTATATACTTTGTAATACATTTTATGATTTATATTATAGTCTTGTATCATGAGGCTCTAAACCTGTGCTGTCTGATATGGTAGTCACTAGCTGGTAGACACTAGCTGTATGTGGTTATTGAACTTTTGAAATGTAGCTAGTCCAAATTGAGATGTGCTGTGAGTATAACATACACAGTGGGTTTCAAAAACTTAGTATGGAAAAAAGAATATAAAATATCTCAATAATTTTGAATATTGATTAAATGTTGAAATTATATTTTAGATGTACAAGGTTAATTAAAATATTATTAAAACACTGATTTCATTTTCCTTAGTATAGAAAAATAATGCAAAATATAATAATTTTTAATATTGATTGTATGTTGAAAGAGTAATATTTTAGATATCTGGGTTAATTAAAATATTATTAAATTAACTTAGGTGATTTTTTTTTTTTACTCTTATAAAATTTGGTTACTAGAAAATTTAAAATTACATATGATAGCCACATGGGATTTCTTTTTTTTTTATTTCAAGAAAATATGAGAGTAAAAACATTTTGGTTGTATTTTTTATCTTTGCCTCTCCCTAGCAAGGGTTAGAGTTATGCCCTTCCCCTCCACAATGCTCACCCCATCCCTCAGATGTGGGACTATTACCCCAACCCCGAATCCCTGGTGGACACTACCACCCTTTGAGCACCATAGTGTTAATCAGTCAGTACCAATTGAATGGGGAGTACATGTGGAGCCCATTCTTCCAATCTTGTGTCACCTCACTTCGGATAAGGGGCTTAAGCTCAATCCAGGATAATAAAGAATTTGGAGATACCTCAAAGAGCTAAAAATAGAAATACCATTCAATCCAGCAATACCATTATTAGGCATCTGCCCAAAAGAGCATAGGACATTCTATAATAAAGACATCTTCGCCCAAATGTTTATAGCAGCACAATTCACTATTGAAAGGATGTGGAAACAACCCAAGTGTCTATCAATTCATGAGTGGATTATTAAAATTTGGTATATGTTTACAATGGAATATTACTCAATTCTAAGAAACGAAAGTGAGCTAGCACTGCTTATATTATCCTGGATGGAGTTTAAGCACATGGCATTTCTTTATATATGACAGTGCTTTTCCAAACTTTTTAAATTCAATTATATCTAAATCTGGCAATTCTCTTGGGGGTACAAGGTAGAAACTGGTTTTATAAAAGACAACTGACCATGAAGGTCATAGCCATAAGGGCCTTTCCTAGACCCAGCTGAAATTACCTATTATTGTACTGTTCACATTTGGTTGGGTATTTATTTTTCCTGATTCACCTTCTCTAACAGTGAAGCATGGAAGGCTAATTAAGGACCACAGAAAATAGTCTTCTCTCTCTGTTCCACAAAATACACTATATACCCTTGTAACTCAAATCTATCCCCCTTGTTCCAACCAATACTGATAAGAGGCATGCAAGGAGTAATTTTATCTCATGCTAAAGTCTTATAAAATTGGTGAAAATATGACTTGTTTTTTGTTACCTAAAAGCCTTATTTTATGGTCCTATTCAAAGTTGCAACTACTATGTGTGTCTCCTTATGTATAAGCATTAACTCTGTTTTTGTGAGTGACTAACCCCTCTATGGTCTGCTGACTTGAAGTTGTCTATATTTTATCTATTGATTTTATTGAGTAAATTTCCTCTGCTCTTTAGGCTTCAGAGTGGAAATCTAGGCATAGTAATCATGTATACTGATTTTTTATGAGTTCATAGTTTCTCCAAGGGAGGCCAGAAGTTGCAGAAAGCAAAATTACATCCCTCTCTTGATGGTTTTTATGAGTTAAAAGTGTGTAGCCAGCCTTATGTAAATTTTGTGTGTCTGGGAAAATTGGGCTCTTTATTATTTAGCCAAATTGGTTTTATTGAATTATTTAAGGATGAAGTAATGCTTGGAATAATTTTTTAAGGCAAATTGAAGAAAAGAGGCAAAAAAAGCAAAATGAAACAAATGGTATCTGATTTAGAAGGTTGTGTTCAAATGGATTTAATTACCACAAAATTTGTCATAATACATAGTCAGCAATTATAGGGAAGAATAATGTGAGCTTTTAAGGACTTGTTTCTAATTGAGAACATGAAAGATCAGACATAGAATGTGAATGTGATGATTGGCATAAGAAGCGTAGTGATAGAAATAGAACTATTTAAATGCATGAGTCTGAATACCATATACAGAGTAACTCAGATTCTCAGTTATAATATGTTACATCACCACAGCATCATCACAACGATAAAAACAATATAACAACTGTGTAATGAGAATAATACCAGTGTCCATTTGTACAATCTCTTAAAATTTAAGGTTTCAAATGATTAGATTATTTGCTCAAGACTAATTGTCTTATATTTGTACCACATGTAGACAGTGATGGTTTAAATTTTTCACAAGTCATCCATTTGATTTCATTCTCTTCTTTAAAGGTAGCACTGATTATTCTATTTGTGGTAAATCTTCTGGGATGACATTGAGCAAAAGGGTTAGGATTAATGAAGAATTTTCTATATTTCGTTTGAGTTTTTATAGTCTCAGTGAAAAGTGTTTGTTCTTTCTATATTGACAAATTTGTAATAAATAGGAAGTCTTAAAGTCCAGAGAAAACTCCTTTTAACAAAAAAGAAATCTGCTAATTTTATTTGGATTGACAAGCATGTCTGGGATACACTGTTGGCTGCAACAGAAGCATGTCTCATCAGAGAAATGAACAAAATCCCCAAAGTTGGCTGAAATGTAAAATAATTTAGAATATCTGAATCTTGGAACAGTTTGAATGACAGAAAATGAACTCCTTTTTCTTTTTTCTTTTTTTTGCTTTCCATTTGATTTGTTTGTAAGTACAAAAAGGAATCCAGTGAGTATTTACATTTTCCCATAACATCTTGCATTGCTAGTGTTTTAAACAAATTGTGGAGTAGAATATTAAATAAATACCACCAAGTGAGCTCAGGGTTCTCAGTTTTCCCTGATATTGAGTGACAATAATACTCTCTGACAAAAGAGGGCTACTGCCATTAGTAAATCCTGTTATATAGTTATCGCTACAGTCCATAATGTACATTGATAAAGATATAAAGAATCAGAAATACCAGACTGAGAAGAAATGCCATTCATCTGAAGGTTGGAAAAATGCTCAGGTGTTCCAAATGTACAAGGCAGCTATCTTGATTAGCAGACATTTTAGTGGTTGGGCCTGACTTACATGTAACACTATACATTGGAGACTCAAAACCTCATTTATAGATTAGAATTTGGTATAAGGCAGGTCTGTCTTGACTTCAGCTTGTGGATTTATTACTATAAATATCTAAAGAAACTCATCTGTGAAATTCCTTCCATCTAAAGTTTTATTTATAGGTTTATAGAATTCTACATGGCCAGATGAAAATTGTACATTGAATAAAAGTTGTGCTTATGGATTCGAATCACATTATAAAAATAAATATTAAGACTACAGGACATGCTGGGTGTGAAGGTGCACATCTGTAATTCCAGCACTTTGGGAGGCTGAAGTAGGAGGATCACTTGGGGCTAGGAGTTTGAAACTAGCCTGTGCAATATAGTGAGACCCTATCTCTAAATTTATTTTTTTTTAATTAGCTGAGCATGGTGGTGTGTGCCTGTAGTCCTAACTATTAAGGAGGATAAAGCAAGAGGAATGCTTTAGCCTAGGAGTTCGAGGTTACAGTGAGCTATGATTGGGCCACTGCACTTCAACCTGTAAGTCAGATCAAGACCTTGTCTGTAAAATATAAAATAAAATAAAAGGCATAAGAAAGACACTTAACAATATTTATTTCTAATTTTATGCCTGATTTTTAAAATGTGCCTTATAAAACTTAAGCTAATTTCTTCATGTTGATTGGTTGCTATATCATAGTTTCTCAATCTATCATAGAATAAAATATTTCATTTATCTTGATGGCTCATTTATCTATCACAGTATATTTATTTATTTCTGTGATATAAGTAAAAGTATATAAACATTTTATTATTTAAACTCATTTTTCAATTTTATAAGATTAAAGTACAGTTGCAGAAATTCCTAAACCATTCACATTATGTATGACCAGGTCCCATTTTGTCTCTTTTCGGTGTATATCCAGAAAAAAACCTTTCTCCCAGCACTGATTTTTTTTTTTTTTTTTAATTCTCTTCAAACAGACTTTGATGAGAAAATGTGATTTGTCAATGATGGCTAAATGAAAGGAGTGCAATATGGGTAAACGACTCATTTATCTGATGATTTTTATACAGCTTTGAAAAACATCTAACATCTTGACTTCAGCCTCTGGATGCCAATTATTTTCCACATATTCAAGGGCTTTAAATATTAAGGCTTTTCAAATTTTGGTTAAATATAAGGTTTTTTTCAGAAATGGTTAGCGGCTTATAATGAAAACCTACGTATTTCCAAGCTTATATTTATTTCATTTTTTTTTATAAACAAAAACTTAAATAATATAATAAAATATTAAAACTTAAATTTGAGTTGAGTCAAAGCAAATGTGACTAATAAATATTATGATCTATTCTGTATTACTAAATTCTCAAAGTCATTTGCAGCATGACTTCAGAAAAATTTCCCAGTGACTTTCTTGGGTATGTGATCCCTGCATAGAGATTATTTTGGATTAATTTTAAAGTGAAAATACAGTTGTGAATTTAGGTAGAAGTTTGAATTCATATTATTTCTAAGGGCATGCCACCCTACAGCATTGTACATAAATGAATCTGCATTTTGTAGAATGTTAGTTTGTGTGGTTTACTTACAGAAAGCTGGCTGAAAAGGGCAGGATGAGAATGTATATTTATTCTTTATTTATTTTTTATTTTTATTTCAGGGTATTATGAGGGCACAAAGATTTTGGTTACATTTTATGTCTTTGCCTCACCCAAACCAGGGTTAGAGGCATGCCATTCCTGTCTACAATGCTCACCGCATCCCTCAGTTGTGAGTCTACCCCACCAACCCCCTAATCCCTGGAGAATATTACTACCATGTGAACACCATAGTGTGAATCAGTTAATACCAATTTGGTGGTGAGTACAAGTGGACTCTATTCTTCAGATTTTGTGTTACCTCACTTTGGATAATGGGCTCAAGCTCAATCCAGAAAAATATAAAAGGTGCTAGATCACTGTCATTTCTTTTAATTGAGTAATATTCTATTGTGCATATACCAAATTTTAATAATCCACTCATGAATTGACGGGCACCTGGGCTGTTTCCACATCTTTGCAATAGTGAATTGTGCTGCCGTAAACATTTGGGTGCAGATGTCTTTATTATAGAATATCTTTTGCTCTTTGTGGTAGATGTCAAATAGTGCTATTGCTGGATCAAATGGTTTTTCTATTTTTTAGCTCTTTTTCTTTTTTTTTTTCTGAGCATATTATGGGGGTACGGACATTAAGGTTACATATATGTTGCTTGTCTCCCCTCCCCCATTGAGTCAGAGCTTCCTTAAAGCGTGACCATCCCCCAGATGTTGTGCATCACACTCACTATGTATGTATATACAAATACCTTTCTCCCCCTTCCCACCTGACCCACACGCGACAAATGTTTGTTTTTCTTTTTTTATTAACATTTTGGTTACATTTTATATCTTTGCCTCTCCCTAGCAAGGATTAAAGGTATGCTCTCCCCCTTCACAGTGTTCACCACATCCATCAGATGTAGGACTACCCCTCAACCCCGGAATCCCTGGTGAACACCACCACCCTTTGAGCACCATAGTGTTGGTGCTCAAACACTGACTGATTCCAGTATTGGAATCAGTCAGTACCAATATGATGGCAAGTATATGTGGAGCCCATTATTCTGATGTTGTGTAACCTCACTACGGATAATGGGCTTAAGCTCTGCTTTCATCTTAGTTATTTCTTTTCTTCTACTAGGATTGCAGTTAGTTTGCTCTTCTTTTTCCAATTCCTTGAGTCTATTCATTAGGTTGTCAGTATATAATCTTTCTGTTTTTTGGATGTGAGCATTTATTGGTATTAGTTTTCCTCTCAGGTATGCTTTTGCTGTATCCCATAGGTTTTGGTAGGATGTGTCTCCATTATCATTTTGCTCGAAGAACTCTTGATTTCCCTCTGAATTTCATCCTTGACCCAGTACTTCTTCAATAATAGATTGTTTATTTTCCACTACTTTGTGAAGTGTTGAGTGTTTCTATAGGAATGGAACTCTAGTTTTATACCACTATGGTCAGAGAAGACACATGGTATAATTTCTATTTTCTTGAATTTTTTGAGATCTGATTTGCAGCCTACTTTGTGATCAATTTTGGAGAAGGATCCATAAGCAGCTGAGAAGAATGTAAACTCAATTTTATTTGGGGGGAATGTTCTGTAGAGATCTGTCTGACCTATTTGATCAAGAGCTTTGTTTAAGCCCGTTCTTTCTTTGCTTATTTTCTGTTTGGAGGATCTACCCAGGACATTCAGTGGAGTGTTGGTGTCCCCTGCTACTATGGCAGTATTGTTTAACATGTTCTTAAATCATACAAGGTTTGCTTTATGTAATTGTTGCTCCTGAATTGGGTCCATAATTGTTAAGGATTGTTAAATCTTCTTGTTGGATCTTCCCTTTCACCATTATAAAGTGGCTATCTTTGTGCTTTTTACTTTTGCTATTTTAAAGCTTATGTTATCTGAAAATAGTATAGCTACCCCTGCTTTCTTGTGACTTCCATTTGCCTGGATGATAGTTTCCCATCCCTTGACCTTCAGCCAGAAGGCATCTTTGTGGGTTAGGTATGTTTCCTGTATACAGAAGATACTAGGCTTGTGGATGTTTATCCATTCTGCAAGTCTATGACTTTTCAGAGGACAGTTTAAACAATTTACATTTATCGAGAGGATTGAAATTGGAGGAAGATCCATTTATATTCTTGGGTGAAGTCCTGTTCCTTTGACTTGCTCCTTGAGCCATCATGCAGTTCAAGTTCTAGCCTTTAATTCTTTGAAGATTTTACTTTGAGGGGTGTCTCTTGCCCTACTCAGTGTGGAAGGCAGATCTGCGAACTTCCTGTAGGGCTGGTCTGGTCTTTGCATATTCCTTCAGTGATTACTTGTCTGAGAAGGACTTTATTTCTCCCACATAGATGAAACTTAATTTTGCCACATAAAGAATTCTAGGTTGGGCATTATTCTGTTTTAGAAGATTAAGGATAGGTACCCAATCCCTCCTGGCTTGTAAAGTTTCAGATGAGTAGTCTGCTGTTAGTCTGCTAGGCTCACCTTTACATGTCATTTACTGCTTTCGTCTCGCTGCATGGAGAATTGTTTCTTTCACATTTTCTTTGGACAGCCTAATAACCACACGACAAGGTGATTGCCTTTTTATGTTGAGTCTCCCAAGAGGTCTCTGTGCTTCTTGTATTTGGGTATCAAGATTTCCAGCAAGGCCTGGCAAATTTTCCTCCAGTATTCCATGAAATAAGTTTTCCAGCCCTTGTGAATATTCCTCTATCCCTCTGGAATGCTGATCAATCTGAGATTTGGATTTTTAACATAAGCCCACACTTCCTGTAAACTTTGGTATTATCTCTTGTTTCTGTGTTCCCTTTCTTCCTCTGATTTGTTTAGCACATAATCTTCAATCTCTGAGATTATTTCCTCTGCATGGTCCATCCTGTTCTTTATGCTTTCCACTGTATTATGGAGTTCCTTGATTGTTTCCTTCCTTGCCAGAATTTCTGTTTGGTTTTCCGAATAATTTCAATTTCTTTTCTTTTCTTTTTTTTCTTTTTTTTTTTTTGAGACAGAGTCTCATTTTGTTGCCCAGGCTAGGGTGAGTGCCATGCCATCAGCCTAGCTCACAGCAACCTCAATCTCCTAGGCTCAAACGATTCTCCTGCCTCAGCCTCCCGAGTAGCTGGAACTACAGGCACGCGCCACCATCCTCAGCTAATTTTTTGTATATATATTTTTAGTTGGCCAATTAGTTTCTTTCGGTTTTTTTAGTAGAGACAGGGTCTCGCTCAGGCTGGTTTTGAACTTCAGACCTCAAGCGATCTTCCCGCCTCGGCCTCCCAGAGTGCTAGGATTATAGGCATGAGCCACCACGCCCGGCCAAAAATTTCAATTTCTTTGGAGAATTTTTCATTCATTTTCTGTATTGTTCTTGTGGTTTCTCTATGTTGGGATTGTATTTTCTCTTCAGTTCCATTGAGTTTTCTAACAATCCATATTCAGAATTCTTCCTCTGTCAGTTTAATCATATCATGTAAGTTAGTACCAGTTGATGGAGAATGGGTATTTTCTTTTGGAGATGACTTTTCTCTCTGCTCCTTCATGTTTCCTGTGAACTTTCACTGGTTCTTTCTCATCTGGGTATTTTATTGCAGACTGGAGATGCAGGGACTGGATTATGAGCTAAATTCTGGGATTCCAGAGGAATTATTGTTGTCAGATGTGGTGACATATGCACTGGACCTTTAATGTCTTAGAGGAATTTGAGTCTGTTTGGTTATCTTTGACCTGTTGTCTTCACTGTCTTTTAATAGAGATTAGTGAGATTGGATCCCTTCCTTAGACTCCCTGGAGTTGTATCACTCTTGTGTACATGACTCCCATATTAACTACTAGTATGAGGTGGGAGGCACTGTGATGAGCTATGAGATTACTCTCTCTTTTTGTTGCTTGTGGTTTGTGTGTGGGGGTCAGTCATCAATCTATTTCACTACCTGTGTAATGAGCGCTAAACTTCTTAAATGTGGTAAACAGAAATCTTAGCCTTTGGAGACTGTCATGCCTCTCCCAGGGGATCCGTGAGCCCTGTTACCTATTTAGCTGGGGTGAGATAAGCAATAGGTATCGGCAAGCCTAAGAGAGTGTACTTCAGAGGTTGCTTGATCTATGGCTGGGGGAGCTGCTACAAAGTTATTCAGAGATCTTTCACTGCTTATGTGGGGCATATTCTGGTGGAAGGTATCTTTTGGTGCAATTATTAGGGATCCTGGTTATAATTGTCCTTCCCAGAACACAATTCTGTGATTTGGCAACTGCCTGGATACCAAGAGCAAGCCCTTTTATTCTACAGATGATCCAAATAAACTCACTGTAGAAGGGCATCAATTCTTGTTACTCTGCCTCTCCAAGGATGGGGTTTATCTAGTTAGTATCAATTAAAAGCATCAGGGCTGTTGAAGAGACCCTGCCCAGGGCTGTTGACGGACACAGAGCAGAGAGTGACCTGCCTGGCTGCTCTGCTCCTACATAAGAGAGGTCAGCCCCTTCCCTATGAAATACCAGTGGCCTGGTCACAGACAGGGACTCTCCGCAACCCAGGTGGGACTTAGCCTTAAAAGGGGACTCCCTCACCACTCCACACTTCTAGGACTGGGGGCTGATCCTTTGGCTGGAGGCCCTGTCTATCAAGTCACATCCAGGAGATGGGCACGTGTCTCAGCTTGAATAGCAGTCTAGAAAAGCTGGTACTAAACCCTTTCAGAGGAGGGATCTGGCCCTTTGATGAAAAACAGGCCAGCAGTGGATAATAAGCAAGAGGAGACAGCAGTCCAGCCTCTGGTTTCATCTTGAAAAATGGCTTGTTTCACAACTCTGCCCAGGGGTGGAGCTTGTGGTTTTGGAGAGAAGCAGCCAGCTCAAAACCCAGGAAAGTGTGGGTGGTATTGTTGTCTCAGGTCAGAGTTGGAAAATCGCTCTTCTTCCCAACTCCACCCTTCTAGTGTGGGTTCTGTTCATTAGGTGCAAAACATATGTAGCTGGGTGGGATGAGTGGCTACCCAACCTGACCAGGGGACATTGCCTGGAGAGCAATCTCTCACCCTCTTCCATATCCTCACCAGTGGGACTTCAGTCACTGGAGTCCACCAGGAGGCACCACCAAGGAGTGAGCTCCCTCCCTCTTCTGCCCCCTACAGAGACCACTGGGAGGCACCATCAAGGAGCAAGAACTCTCCCTTTTCCTCCCCCACACAGGTGGAGCTTGTGCTGCCCAAGAACACTCTCCCTTTTCCGCCCTGTCACCAGCTGCGGAACTTGAGTGGCCAGAGTCCACTGAGAGGCTGGACCAAGGGGTGAAAACTTTCCCTTTTCCAACCATCACCAGCGGACCTTGGGCCACTGAAGTCCCCTGGGAGGGACCGCTGAGAAGAGAGCTCCCTCCCTCTTTCGCCTCCTCACTGGTGGAGCTTGAGTGGCCAGAGTCCACTGAGAGGCATGGCCAAGGGGTGAAAACTTTCACTTTTCTGCCTGTCACTGGCAGAGCTTGGGCCACCGAAGTCCCCTGGGAGGGTTTGCTGAGGAGCGAGCTCCCTCCGTCTTCCACCCCCTGACCAGCAGAACTTGGGCTGCCCGAGTCCACCAGACGACTCAGCTGAATGAGGGAACTGTCTCACTTTTCTGCCCCTTCAAAAGCAAAGAATAAGCTGCTAGTGTGTACAGATCTCCCAGGCAAGGAGTCCCTGCACCGTGCACTGGATAGTTCAAATTGCTTTCTCCTCCTATCTTCTCTCTGGCCCGCCTGACCACCCATGTTACCTCTTCACACTGACTTCAGGCGCTTCACTGCTTGTGTGGGTGTGGGGGTCAGTGAAGGAGAAGGCATCCCCCTGTGGAACAGATCACACCGTCCCGGCCAGCTGGCAGCCGGCTTGCACTCCAATCCCCACTGTACAACTTGGATTCTTGGAACTTTGCAGTAAATCCACTGAGTCACTTTCCTTATTTTCCCAACACTGCTTGACCCTGGAAGATTCCCTGCAATTCCGTGAAGCAGATCCTGTTGGAGTACTACCCACTAGAGTGATTTAGACTGTTTTCTTCACCTCCCACTCTGAGAGCAGAGAGCCAGGAGGTCATACCTAATCCCTATTTTTAGCTCTTTGAGGTATCTACAGATTCTTTTCCACAGAGGTTGTAATAATTTGCAGTCCTAGCAGTATAAGAGTGTTTCTGTCTCTCCACATCCTTGCCAGCATTTGTTGTTTTGGGATTTTTTGATAGAGGCCAGTCTCACTGGGGTTAGGTTGATATCTCATAGTGGTTTTGATTTTCATTTCTCTAGTGATTAGAGATGTTGAGAATTTTTAAAATATGTTTGATGGCCATTATTCTGTCTTCTTTTGCAAAGTTTCTGTTCATTTCCTTTGCCCATTTATTGATGGGTTGTTTGATTTTTTTCTTGTGTATTTTTTAAAGATTTAGATAGATTGTTGTTATCAGCCCTCTCTCAGATATATAGAGACAAATATTTTCTCCAATTATATAGGCTGTCTATTCACTCTAATGATAGTTTCCTTGGCTGTGCAAAAGCTTTTTAATTTGATCAGATCCCATTTATTCATTTTTGTTGCTGTGGTGATTGCTTTTGGGGTCTTCTTCAAAAATTCTTTGCCTAGGCTGATGTCTGAAAGGGTCTTCCCAACATCTTCTTGTAGAATTCTTAAGGTTTCATGCCTTAGGTTTAAGTCTGTTATCCATCTTGAATGGATTTTTTGTGAGAGGTGAGAGGTGGGTATCCAGTTTCAGTCTTCTCCATGTAGCTAACCAGTTTTCCCAGCCCCATTTATTGCAAAGAGATTCTTTTCCCCAGGGCATATTTTTGCCTCCTTTGTCAAAGATTAGATTACCATATGTGCATGGTTTCATCTCTGGATTCTCAGTCCTGTTCCAAAGGTCTGTCTCTGTTCTTGTGCCAGTGAAATACTGTTTTAGTTGCTATAGCCTTGTAATACAGCTTGTAGTCCAGCAGACTCATATCATCCAGTTTGTTCTTTTAACTTAAGATTGCTTTGGCTATATGAGGTCTTCTCTGGTTCCATACAAAGCATAGAATTGCTTTTTCTAGATCTGTAAAGAATTACGATGGTACTTTGATTGGGATTGCATTAATTCTGTAGATCACTTTAGGTAGTATGGACATTTTAACAATATTGATTCTACCAATCCATGAGCAAGGTAGACTTTCCATCTGTTTACATCTTCTACAATTTCTTTTGTTAGTGTTCATAGTTCTCCTTGTATATGTCTCTCAGACTTTCATGAAATATGTTCCTAGATGTTTAATTTTCTTTGAGGATATTGTAAAATGTATTGTATTTTATATTTGAACTTTGGCTTGACTGCTATTGAGGATTATGAAGGCCTCTGATTTCTGTCTATAGACTTTGTATCCTGACCATTTACTGAATTAATTTATCAATTCTGGAAGTCTCATGGATGAGTCCTTGGGGTTTTCTAGCTATATCATATCATTGGCAAAGAGCGAGAGTTTGATCTCCTCTGCCCTCATTTGGACACCCTTAATGCCCATCTCTTTTCTAATTGCTCTATCAAGGACTTCCAGAACTATGTTGAATAGAAGGGGAGACAGTCAGCTACCTTGTCTGGTTCTGGTTCTAATAGGAATAGTTTCAATTTTTCCCCATTCAGTATGATATTCACCATGGGTTTGTCATAAATAGACTTGATAATTTTAAGGTATGACCCATCTATGCCTAATTTGTTAAGAGTTTTTATCATAAAGATGTATTGGACTTTGTCAAATGCTTTTTATGCATCTATTGAGAGAATCATATGGTCTTTTTTATTACTTTTATTTATGAGGCAAATGACATTTATAGATTTGCGTATGTTGAACCAGCCTTGCTTCCCTGGAATAAAGGCCACCTGGTCATGGTGAATTATTATTATTTTATTTTGATGTGCTGCTGAATTCAATTTGCTAAAATTTTGTTGAGGATTTTTGCACCTATATTCATGAGGGAAATTGGTCTCTAGTTTTCTTTTTTTGTTTTGTCCTTTCTTGGCTTTGATATCAATGTAATATTGGCTTTGTAGAATGAGTTAGGAAGGATACCATCCTTCTCAATGTTGTGGAATAATTTCTGTAGGATAGGTATGAGTTATTTCTATGCTTGGTAAAACTCTGAAGTGTAACCATCTGGTCTTGGACTTTTCCATTTTCATAGGTTTTTAATTACTGCTCCAATTTCTGAGCTTGAGATTGGTCTATTCAGAAATTCTATTACCTCCTGGGTGAAGTTGGGGAGGTTGCATGTTTCCAGGAATTTTTGCATTTCTCCTCATTATGTAGTTTTTTGGCATATAGGTTTTTATAGTAATCAAAAATAATGTTATGTATTTCTGTGGTGTCTGTTGTCACCTCTCCTTTTTCTTTTCTAATTGAGTTTATTAGAATCCTTTCCCTTTGAATTATTGTCAATCTAGCAAGAGTGTTGTCAACTTTATTTATCTTTTCTTAAAATTAGCTTTTGATTTTGTTGATCTTCCATATAATTCTTTTTTATGAAATTTCATTTAGTTCTGCTTTGATCTTAGTGATTTCTTTTATTCTACCAGGATTGAAATTGGTTTGCTCTTCCTTTTTCAATTCCTTGTGTCTATTTATAAGGTTGTTGATTTCTAAGCTTTCCGTTTTTGGATGTGAGCATTTACTGTATTAGTTTTAATCTCAGGTATGGTTTTGCTGTATCCCACATGTTTTGATAACTTGTGTCTCTGTTATCATTTAGATTAAAAAAACTCTTGATTGATCCAATAGTTATTCAATAATAGATTTTTTAATTTCCTTGACTTTGTGAGGTGGTGAGCATTTCTGTTGTAATTGAACTCTAATTTTATACCATTGGGATCAGAGAAAGTAGATGGTAAAATTTCTATTTTTTGGAATTTGTTGAGGTCTGATTTGTGGCCTAGTATGTGATTAGTTTTGGACAATGTTCAATGGGCTGATGAAAAGAATGTATATTCTTCTTTATTTTGGTGGAATGTTCTGTAGAGATCTGTCAGACCCTTTTGTTCTAGAGCCCTGTTTAAGTCCATTATTTCTTTGCTTATTTTTTGTTTGGAGGATCTGTCTAGTTTATTCAGTTAGGTGTTGAAGCCCCCTGCTAGTATGGCATTATTGTTTATCATGCAATTTAGATAAGACTATATTTCCTTTATTTAACTGGGTGCTCCTGCATTGGGTGCATAAATATTAAGAATTATTATTTCTTCTTGTTGTATCTTCCCTTTCACCATTATATGGTGGTCATCTTTATCCTTTTTTACTTTGCTATTTTAAAACTTATGTTATCTGAAAATAGTATAGCTACCCCTGCTTTCCTTTGACTTCAATTTGCCTGTATGATAGTTTTCCATTCCTTGACCTTCAGCCTGAAGGCTTCTTTGTGGGATAGATGTGTTTCCTGTAGACAGCAGATACTAGGCTTGTGGATTTTTATCATCTCTTCAAGTCTATGTCTCTTCAGAGGACAGTTTAAGCGATTTACATTTATTTAGAGGGTTGAAATTTGAGGTAGATTTCCATTCATATTATTTTGTGAAATTCTGATATTTTATTTTACTCCTTGAACCATCATCAAATCCAAATTCTAGCCTTTAATTCTTGAATAATTTTACTTTGGTAGAGTATCTATTGCGCTGTTCATGTGTAATGCAAGTCTGAGTATTTCTTGTAGGGCTGGTATGGTCTTTGCCAATTCCATCAGGGATTGATTTTATGAGAAGGACTTTATTTCTCCCTCAGAGATGAAACTTAATTTTCCCAGATAAAGAATTCTATACTGGGCAATATTCTCTTTTAGAAGTTTAAGGATAGGCACCCAATCCCTTCTGGCTTATAAGGTTTCAGATGAAAAATCTCCAGTTAGTCTGATAGGTTTTAGTTCATAGCTTATTTGTCGCTTTTATCTCACAGCTCAGAGAATTGCTTCTTTAGTGTTTACTTTGGTCAGTCTAGTAATTACGTGATGTAATGATTGCTTTTTCACACTGAGTATCTCACAAGTTCCGTGTGCTTCTTAATCTGGATATGAAGATTTCTTGCCAGGCTAGGCTTATTTTCCTCCAGTATTTAATGAAATAAGTTTTGTAACCCTTGTGAATTTTCTTCTCCATCTGGGATGCCAATGATTGTTATATTTGGATTCTTTATATAATACCACCTTTCTTGTATGTTTCGGTCTGGTCTCTTGTTTTTGTGTTTTTTTTCTTCATCCAATTTGTTTAGCACTAGGCATTATTTTCAAGCTCTGAGATTCTTTCTCCTGCATGTTCAATTCTATTATTGAAGCTTTTAACTGTGTTTTGAAGCTCCTTGAGTGCCTCCTTCATTGCCAAGCTTTCTGTTGGGATTTTCCATAGTATTTCAATTTCTTTAGAGAATTTGTCATTCATTTCCTGAATTATTCTTGTGGTTTCTTTATGTTGGGATTCTATTTTCTCTTCAATTCCATTGTGTTTTTTTATAATCCATATTCGAAATTCTTCATTTATCAGTTTGATCATATTGTGTAAGTTGGTATCAGTTGATGAAGATTGAATATTCTGTTTTGGAGGTGACTTTTCTCTCTGATCCTTCATGTTTCCTATGTTCTTTTACTGATTCTTTCCCATAAAGTTACTTTGTCAAGGATTGTGGTTGCTTGGATTGTTTTATGGACTTAATTCTGGGACTCCCAATGGATGTACCTTGGCAGAGCTGGGGAGTTGTGCTCTGGTCCTGTATTGTCTTAAAGGTGTTTTTGCCAGTTGGATTATTTCTGTCATGTTGTCTTCATCTTTTGCTTATGGAGATTAGTGAGTTTGGATCCCTTGCTTAGACTCCCACAAGTTGGATCATTCTTGTATGTGTGACTCCACTACTGACCACTAGTTTGAGGTGGAAGTCACTGTCTTAGGCTATGAGATTACTCTCTTTTGTTGCTTGTAGTCTTCATGGAGGATTTGGTTATCAAGGTATTCCAATACCTTTGTATTCAGCTCTAAACTCCCAAATGGGATATACAGGTGCCTCCGTCTTTGGGGAATATCATGCCACTCCCAAGGGTTACTTGAGTCCTATTACCACTTTAGGTGGGGTGAGAAGAGCAACAGGTATCAGGATGCCTAAGAGACTATACTTCAGAGGTTTCTTGATCTGTAGCTAGAGGGGAGGTGCTAATATGTTTTTCAGGGCTCTTGTGAAGCAGCTCCAGTTGGGGGATGGCAATTGGTGCAATTGCTAAGGACTCAGAGATTTTTATTCCCAGACCACAAGACCCTAAGTTGTCAACAGCCTGGGTGCCAAGGTCAAGCCCTTGTGTTATGATCTTATCAGATGATCAAAAGCAACCCACTGTACCAAGCCAGCAATCTGTCCTGCTTCGCTGAGTTCAAAGATCCCATAGATTCAAGCTCATCATATAGGGAAAGTACCTTTTTCTCCTTTCTCCCTTCTTTCAAGGGCTGAGTCTGTCCTGGTCATCTTGGGGAGGGGTGTTGGCTAAGGCTGTCATAAGTCCCAGCCCAGAAATCTCGTCTTTTGTCATTCCTTCCCCCTTCTCCAAGGGTGGTGTCTACCCTGCCAGAGGGGAAGATAATCCACTGGACTGGGGGATGGTGTCTTCCTAGGCCTAACAGGCATGTCAGAGCAGGAAGTGGCTATCCTCGGTTTCTCTGTCCTTCCAAGGGCAGGGTTTTCTAGTTCATACATAACTCAGGGTTGCTGGAGAAGCCCTGCCCAAGGCCATGAGGGTCCCACACCAGAAATCAGCCTGCCTTGATACTCTGCCCCTGTAGAATTGGGGCCAGTCCTTTTGGTTGGAAATACCAGTGGCCCGGTGACAGCCCAGGGCCATCTACAACACTGGCATGTCTCAGCCAGGAAACCATCCTCCCTCGCCACTCTGCTTTTCCAAGGGAGGGATCTGTCCTTTTGGCAGGAGGCCCCAGTGACCAAGTCACAGAAAAGAGTTGACCACAGGACTTAGCTCAATAAGAAGCCTCCTTTGCTACTACAGCCTTTCAGGGGCATGGTCTGTCCCTTTCGTGCAAAATAGCCCAGTGGTGGAGAGAAAGTGAAGGGGTGGTAGTGGTCCTGCTGCAGGTTTCGGCTCAAAAAGCAGCATCTTTCACTACTACGCCCAGGGGTGGAGTCTGTCCCTTTGGCAGGAAGCACCCAGGCGGCCAAGTTCCAGGAAAGTGCGGGTGGTGATGCTGCACCAGGTCACAGCTCGAAAAGCAGCCTCCTTCGCTATTCCGCCCTTCTAAGGCAGGGTCTGCCGTTTAGGTGCAAAATGTAGGTGGCTGGTTGGCATGGGGGGCCTTCCGAAACCACCTGGCCACTCTGACAAGAATGGGACCTCTCTCCAGTCTCTGCCATTTTCTAAGGTGGAGTTTGAGCCACCGGCACAAAAAGACCATTGGCATGGTTGGGAGAGAAAGCGGCTTCTCTCGTTATTACCCTCCTCCAAGGGCAGAACCTGCTCTGCTGGGCAGCGGCAGGGCTGTTTCCTGAGTCTGTTGCCTGGGCAACATGCCACAGTGATTTTAGACTATGGACACCCAAAATGGTGGCTTCTCACCCACTGAGATCCAGCGCTGGAGGTGACTGCATGGTGGGTAGTGGGATTTGGCATGGTGTTTCTAAGAGCTACTTGCTGACCCTACTGCTTCCCTAACACACTCACTCACAACTGATCAGTAGGAGGGATCTGTACTCTGTCCCACCCTGTGCCTTCAAATCTTGCATGATTTCTGAGAATAGAACCTCTTTTTTGGTGTTCACCTCCCTTATTCTGGTCCTGGTTGCCTCCCAAAGTGAGAAGCTTCTCTCCAAGCTCTCTCCTGCAGAACTGGGAGGTGTCCACTAGGACCAGTCCCTTCCCCACCCAAAGCATACCCAGCACAGTGCACAGGAGAGTTCAAAATGTTTCCCACTCCTGTTTGTACCTCACACAGCCTGTTGGCATGTGCTACCACTTTGCACTGACTTCAGGGACTTCCCTGCCTGTGTAGGCATGGAGGTCAGTGGAGGAAGAGTTTTCCTCCTGTGGGTCAGATCACACTGCCCTGGCCAGCTGACAGTCATGGCCACCCCACACTCTATTACCTATTGTATATCTCACACTCTCCATACTTTGTGGTCGATTCTTCCATTCACCTTCCCCCCCCCCCCAGTGCTGCTTGTCCCACGCTGCTTCTCTGCAGATTCACAAAGCTGATCCTGTGGCTGAGCAATTCACTCATGTGTAATTGTCCTTGTTCTTCACCTCCTACTCTAGGAGTAGAGAGCTTGAGGTCACCCCTAATCCAGCATTTTTTATGTATATTAATTCTTAAAGCAGTTCAGTTCCTCTTTTTTGACATAAATGACACTCTGCAGGTACAAAATAGCATTAAGTAGGTTATGCCTCTGGTTTAACAAGGGATTAGTGATCCAAAGAAGTGAAATCTGTTTTCCTTCAATTTGTGGCATTTTGCTTTTGTGAATATCTTTACTCCATAATAAGTCATTGGAGAACTTACACATTTTTACCTGAATTCAGTATACTAGTAAATAGATTCCAGAATATCTTAATATGTGTATTTTCTATGATTACCCTGAGGGAGACCTATCGTTCATTAATCAACACTTTACTATTTTACAATAATTATGAAACATGACCAATTCTTTTAATTATGGTCCTCCCCAGGTCTATATACCATAATCCTGAAAACTCTCTTGATTAATAACTCTAAAGTTATGCTTACATGAAAACTTTTACCAACTACCATTTTAATTTACGAATATAACTGGAACCCTTCAATAGTGTTCCATTGACTGTCAAATCAGTCAATTCTTATTTTCATCTTGTTCAAGACTAAATTCCTGTGGCATAAGTGAAACTGAAACCAGTTGTATTTTTCTCCACCTGAGGGTTTTCGTTTCTTTCCTGGTAATACAGAAAACACAGGTGTCAAACAAACAAACAAACAAAAAAAAAACAGTCTTCTCTGTTAGCATGTTGATGTGATAGACTAATTGATTTTCAAAAGTAAATAAGCCTTGTATATCTGAAATCAATTGAACTCAGTTGTGTATAATTATTTTTACACATTGTTGGATAAAATTTGCTAATATTTTGTTGACAGATTTGGCCTGTAGTTTTCTTTTCTTGTAATGTCTGTGTCTAGTTTTGGTAAAAGGGTAATAATACTAGTATCCTAAAATGAGTTAGGAAGGATTCTCTCTGCTTCTACCTTCAGGAAGAAATTGTAGAGAATTGGTATTATAATTGCTTCCTTAAATGTTTGGTAGAATTCATCAATGAACCAATCTGGCTCTTATGCTTTCAGCTTTGTAAGATTATTAATTATTGATTCAATTTTTAATAGATATAGGCCTTTTCAGATGGTCTATTTCTTCTGTGAAATTTGGCAAATTGTATCTTTCAAGGAATTGGTCCATTCATCTGGTTATCAAATTTGTGTGCATAGAGGCGTTTATAATATTTCTTTATTATCCTTATATTATGTATAGGATCTGTAGCAATGTCCCCTTTTTCATTTCTGACATAAGTTGTGTCTTCTCTCTTCTTTTAAAGTTAGGCTGGCTAAAGACTAGTTAATTTTATTGCCCTGTTCAAAGAATCAGCTTTTGACCTGCTTGTTTTTCTCTATTGATTTACTATTTTCAACTTTTTGATTTTCACTCTTTTTTTCATTAAGATGTTATACTTTACACATTTATGGGGTACATATGATATTTTATTATATGCATATAATATGCAATGATAAAACCAGGGTATTTGGGGTATCCATCACCTTAAGTATTTATCATTTCTATGTGTCGAAGACATTTCAAGTTGACTCTTCTAGCTACTTTGAAATATACAATGCATTATTGCTAACTGTAGTCTACTCTGCTATCAAACATTACAACTTATATCTTCTGTCTAACTGTATATTTGTACCCATTGACCAACCTATCTTCATTCCCCCCTCCCACCCATACATCCATTCCAGCCTCTAGTATCTATCATTCTACTCTTCACCTCCATGAGATTAACTTTTTAGGCTCCGACATTTGAGTGAGAACATGCAATATTTGTCTTTCTGTGTCTGGCTTATTTCACTTTACATTCTGACTTCTAGTTCCATCCATATTGCTACAAATGACCCGATTTCATTGTCTTTTATAACCAAATAGTATTTCATTGTGTATATATACCATATATTCTTTATCCATTCATATGTTGATGGCCACTTAGTTTGAATCCTTATCTTGGCTAATCCAAATAGTTTTGAAATAAACACGGGAGTGCAGCTATCTCTTTGACATACTGATTTAATTTTTTTTGCAAACATATCCAGTAGTGGAATTGATCGGTCATATGATAGTTTCATTTTTAATTTTTTGGGGAACCTCCATACTGTTTTCCACAATGGTTCTCCTAACTTAAGTTTCCAACAACAGTGTTTGAATTCCCCTTTTTACACATCTTCACCAGCATTTGTTATTTTTTGTTTTTTTAAAAAACAGCCATTCAAATTGGGGTGAGGTGATATCTCACTGTAGTTTTGATTTGCATTTCCCTCATGATGAGTGATGTTGAGCATTATTTCATATACCTGCTGGTCATTTGTATGTCTTCTTTTGAATATTTTATTTTTTAATTAATTTATTTATTTTGCAGACAGAGTCTCACTCTGTTGTTTAGAATGCTTTGCAATGGCATAACCATAGTTCACTGCAGCCTTGACCTCCTGGGCTAATGCAAGCACCCTGCCTCAGGCTCCTGAGTAGTCAGGACTATAGGTATGCACCTCCAAACCTGGCTAATTTTTTAATTTTTTTTTTTTTTTTTTTGTCGAGATGGGTCTTGCCATGTTGCCCAGGCTGGTCTCAAACTCCTGGCCTCAAGTGATCCTCCTGCCTTGGCCTCCCAAAGTGCCAGGATTACAGGTGTGAGTCAACATGCCCAACCGAGAAATGTTTATTTGGGTCTTTTGCCCATTTTGAAATCATATTTTGTTTTATTTTTGCTATTATTTAACTTCCTTATATATTCTGGATATTAATCCCTTGTCAGATGCATAGTTTGCAAATATTTCCTACCATTTTATAGGTTATCCTTTCACTATGTTGATTGTTTCATTTGCTGTACAGAAAATAGCTTTTTAGTTTGATCAAATCACATTTATCTACATTTTGCTTTTGTAGCCCATGCTTTTGGAACGTTATCCAAAAAAGTCTTTCCTGGACCTATGTGATTAAGTATTTCCCCTATGTTTTCTTTTTGTAGTTTTATAGTTCCATGTCTTACATTTGAGTCTTTAATCCATTTTGAGTTGATTTTTGTATATGGTGAGAGCTAGGGGTCTATCTTAATTTTTCCGCATGTGGATATCCCATTTTTCTAGCACTGTTTGCTGAAGAGACTGTCCTTTCCTTCAATGTGTGTTCTTGACACTTTTGTCCATTGGTTGTAAGAGTATGTATTTATTTTTGTTTTCTTAATTCTGTTCCATTGGTTTGTGTGTCTATTTCTATTCTAGCACCATGCTGTTTGGGTTACTACAACTTTGTAGTGTATTTTGAAGGCAGGTAGTATGAAGCCTCTAGCTTTGTCCATTTTGCTTGAGATTGCTTTGGTTATTTGGGGTCTTTTGGGTTTCATATGCATTTTAGGATTGTTTTAACTATTTCTGTGAATAAAGTCATTGGTGTTTAGACAGGGATTACATTGACTCTTAGACTGCTTTGGGTAATATGGACATTTTTAACAGTATTGATTCTTCCAATCCATGAGCATGGTATATCTTTCTTTTTAACTGTGTCTTTTTCAAATGCATTCATCAATGTTTTATCATTTGAGTGTAAGATCTTTTACCTCTTTGGTTAAATTTATCCCTAATGATTTTATTTTTTTGTTGCTATTGTTTTCTTAATGTCTTTTTCAGATAGTTTGCTATTAGTTTATAGAAATGCTACTCATTCTTGTATGTTGATTTTGCATCCTGAAACTTTTCTAGAGATGGGGTCTGGCTATGTTGTCCTGGCCGGTCTCGAACTTCTGGCCTCAAGTGATCCTCTTGCCTCAGCCTCCCAGGTACTGGGACTACAGTTGTGAGCTACCACACCTGGCCCAAATGATTTACACGTTATTAGGGGATTCTACATTTGCTTGTGTACTTACTTCTATTGCTGAGTTTTATACGTTCAAATGTTTTTGTGTTACTCATTAGTATATTTTTTTCTTTCAGCTTGAAGAACTTCCTTTAGCATTTGTCTTTGTGGTTTTATTTGAACATTTCTTACTCACTTTCTTAAAATATCAATTATACTTCTTTTTGTTACTTTTTTACTTATTGCTCTAGAGTTTGATATATATTAACATATTTAAAACTAATCCAAATTAACTTTCAAATACCCCTACACTACTTCACAGCTAGAGTGACTACTGTATAATATTAATAACAAAGTATTTCTAATTCCTTCCTTTTGTCCCTTGTATAATTACTATCATTCATTTCACATATATATATATAGTATAATAATCAAATACATTGTTTTTCTTATTTTGAACAAATTTTTATCTGTTAGATCAATTAAGAGTAAGAAAAATAAAAGTTTTTATTTTAACTTCACTTATTCCTTACGTAACACTCTTCTTTTCTTTATGTAGATCTGATTTCCTAGCCCATATAATTTTCCTTCTTTCTGATGAACTTCTTTTAGCTTTTTTTGTTTGGAAGGCAGATTCACTGACAGCGAATTCCCTCAATTTTTGTTTGTTTGAGAAAGTCTTCATTTCTCCTTCATTTTTGAAAGTTAATTTCACAGGATACAGAATTCTAGGTTGCTTTTTTAGTTTTTGTTTTTCTCTCAGCTATTCAAATATTTGCTCTACTTTTTTGTTTTCATGGTTTCTCAGAAGTTGGATGTAATTCTTATCTTTGCTTCTCTATAGGCAAGGTTTTTTTTTTTTTTTTTTTAAATATCCGACTTCTATCATGATTTTTTCTTTGTCTTTAATTTTCTGAAGTTTGAGTATAATATGCCTGGGTGTAGTCAAATGTAGTTTTAATATCATTGTCTTATACACCTTTGGAATAGAATATGGGATTGGAGCTAAGGAGTTCTGTCACTAATTTTGTCAGAATTCAGCCCTAGGCTAATGGCAAAAGGAGGAGGGAGTAGGATGATTAAATCATCCCAGCAGCCTGTAAGACTCCATGATTTCTGGTTAAGAAGGATGGGTAGCAGTTCTTTGAGTAACAGCAATGGTAGGGACCAGAGTATTACATGCCCTGTTATCTCAGCCAGACCAAGTAAAGTATCAAGAAGCATTACTTTTTGGGGACTAACTGTGCCTAGTTATGACTGATTTAGAGCAGCTAGACATTCAGGGGCAAAGTCAGCCACATGAATCTCACCAATCAGTTTAAATTATACTGTTACTTAAATTTAAATGTAGTATGTATGCCTAGATACAACCTACTAAATTCAAGTTAATTTATTAATTCAAAAAATATTTATTAATAACTTACATGCTAGGTTTTGTTCTTCATGCAAGTAATGCAATAATGAACATAGAAAATGACACATTATAGTCATAAAAGGCAGGCATGACCAAGTAAAGACATATAAGTTATATGAGAAAAGTATGAATTTTAAAAAGGCAGAGGAAACAAATGAGAATCAGTTTGGTATGCTTTTTCAATTAGGGTGGTCAGGGAAGGCCTTTCTAGTGTGGTAAAGTTGAGTCTGAATAAATGAGTGGGTAAGTAACCTAAATATGGAGTATTTTATGTAGAGGGACTAGCAAGTGCAAAAGTCCTGAAGCTAACATTTTAAAATGTAGTCTGGTGAGGGAAGGGTGAAAGTTCTTTACCTATTGGCACGTGTTTTGGGCTTGGCAGATCCCCAAAGGAGATAGTCCCTGGGAATGCTTACCAATATAGCTATGAAATATGAAACAACATAGTGGTCAAGTTTAAATATAATACCTCGCTTCATTTAGTGGCTATATTTTAGTCAATGCTAGATTGTTCTGGAAAATTTGATTGACAGGTGACATAAAAGTCAAATTTTGCTTTTAGACCATCTTTCTTACCCATTGCTCACTTTAACCTTCTCAGAATCTAAACTTAGAATTGAACCATCCAATCTCTTTTTTCTTCTAGGAAAATTTTATAGTTCATACTCTTTTTGCATCCTATTTTAAATAATAAAGTTTCAATTAAAAAAGTAAATATTGATAAAAGCTCTAAGTCAAATGTGATTCTTCAATTTGACATTCATGATGGGAATTGTGGATCTTTAAATAGGACTAGATTCATACCCTGTTAGTAATGTGAAAGGGTAACACAAAATCTAGAAATAAAGCTGCTCACCCAGTGTCAGGGGCTGCTAGAATGTGATTAATGAAGGAGATAATGGACTGAAGAAATATAGCAACAGGGAACACTTGTCTTGGATGAGGCTTGTTTTTTGATGCATACTAAGGAATACAATTTTACCCATAAGGGGAACTTAATAGTAGATTGTTATGTTATTTCTGATAGTGACAATCTGGTCATAAAACAATACAGCATTTTGCTTCTCAATGAATACTCGGTGTGTGTAAATAGGACACACTCATAATGTGTTGTAGACGTTGGTTTCATGTTTAAATCTATACCAAAGAATTTATAACAGAAAGAGCGAGATATGGTATAAGTGGAAAAATTTATAAAGATTTCTTTGAAGATACAGGGTTAAGCATGTGAAGCAGAATTTACCATAGAGATTCATTGCTTATAGTTTAAGGGCGTAAAATATTTTAAAATAAAACTAACAAGAGGGATGTTTTTAATCATAAATAATTACTTTCAAGTTATGTAAACATTCCAAAAATAAACATTTTTGTTTTCACATCAGACATGAATATATCATGCTATTTTGCTCTTCTATTATTTTATAACACGTTTTACCCATGAAAAACTGGTTTCCATGTGAAACTTAAGTTGTAGATTGGAAGAGATAGTTATAGAAGCTGCATGAACACTTAAAGACCATTAGAAAGCTTTTGGATGCTTCCTAAAAGCAATTTATAAAAAGGTTAATTATACTTTTGCAGGAACAACTGTTGCTTTAAAGTGCTTTCACACAAAATTCTTTCAGTTATTTAAAAACAGTCTTTGAGCATCCACTGTGTACTTGGTACCATATTATAAGCTTTTATCTGTTTCCTCTTTTGGATTCATGAGCATTCAAATGTATTTTATTAACCTCCAAGTTTGTATGACAAACTAAGGTAGAATGCAAATATATTTTACTTACCTTTAACTTAGTAAACTTAATTTGTAAATATTAAAGACAATTAAAATGCTCTATTTTTTTGTCATCTCCATTTTCTCAGATAATGTTTATTTTTACTTAGGGAATGAAAGGCACCTAAATTTTCAGTTTACCAAATCTAATGTTTAGCATGGTGATAATTTTGTAATGAAAACAGCTCTGACATGTTAGTAAGTGTGTAGGCTGTTACTATTAAGTAGAGTGTTTAGTATATCTATTCCTCAAATGAAGTTCATATACTCAAATTCTCTTTGAAAAAATAAAAATTCTATTAATGAGATCTTGAATTTTTATAGGATCATTATATGAAGCTTTTATTATATTATTAATTTTTTCATTACTTTCTGCTTAGCTACTGTAAAATTATCCAGTGGTTCTCAAAATGTGTTTCCATGACTCCATTGCTAGAGAAGACTTAATTTGAAAATCTAATCTGCTCCCTTTTTAATTTTAACAATTAAGAATTTTCTCTCCTGATTTCATAACAAATAAAGAGTTGGTTACTTAAAAATAAAAGAGGATCAAAAGCCGAAAACCTCAGCCTGTTATCATTTGAATAAAACATGATAAAAATCACTGTGGATTCTTAAAGAAAAGAACTTAAAAAGATATTCTGATATTAAAAGAATTATGTTAATAGTACATGTCTTATTACATATATTTATGTAATACAATTACAATAATTTCAACACATATTATCAAAGCAGTAATGTGGCCTCTGAAATAGAAAAATATTTATGCATGTTATATCTATGTAGAATACTGTTTTATCTCTATAAGAATACTAAATTTAAAAATATTATGTGTAAATGAATTATGAATGTTATATTGAAAATATATTTTCTTTGGGCTTTCTTTCATTGAAAAATGTTTTGTGTACTTCTATCATTTGTAGAATTGAATTCTATTAATAATAGAACTCACTTTTTAAACACATATTTGATTATATTATGAGTCAAAACTCATCTTTAGAAATATAACCAATACTTTAAAACTGAACAAATATTTTGCAACTATCATATGCAAGGTACTATACTGAGCACTTATACTTCGATTCTAGCATATATAGCATATCGTTTGCTATTTTAAATATAAAGGTCTAATATTTTGAGATTATCAATTATTCACTACTCAAACATATTCTTGTTTTATGGACAATAAAACTCAGTGATCTAAAAGATTTTAAATTTTTCCTGAGAAATGATAAGTGAAATAGCCTAAATTTGGCAGCAGGTAGTGCAATAAGCAAGGAAACTTACAAGTGGGTCTAGAACAGTGTCACAGTTTGGAAAATTATATTCTAAAATTATTACTTTCCAACAAATTTACATGTAAAATGATAAAAAGTGAGATCCTTGATGTTAACAAAATCTTTATTGCCTATCCACAACATAATGATGTATATAATGGCTAACATAATTGTAACATGACTTCATTATTGCTTGCCTTGCACAAATTGATACAGACTGAGTGATTCTTTATAAGTCTAGTTCAAAGTAACACCCATTTTTAATTTTGTGAAAAACAAACAATGAATCCAGCTAAGTGCTTATGGCACCTGATAGCATAAAATTGAATTAAATGGCCTCATATTGTGATTATTCATGTTTAAAAACACCATGAATTCCAATATAATCTTTTAGGAAGCCTTCTTCCCTTGAATGCCTCAGTAATATGTGAGGAATAATTCATTTCATCTTTGTCATTGGACACCACCCAATTCTGAATACAAAAATTTAATTGTTGGAGAGAAGCACTTGTTAGCATAAATGGATTAAGAAATCATAATTATTGAATTATTATTTAGTGAATAAATTCTGAATGCTGTTAACTTATGTGTAATGTTCATTAAAATGGGATCAATACACAACCATTAAGTTCAAAGAGTATTAAATTTTAGGGAGGAGTGAATTCTTCTTTCTACTTTACCCTCAATGTTTGGAAGAAGAATGGTATGTAAATAAAAGTGTGGGAGAAAGGGATTTTTTTCTTTCTGTACTTATTGCCAGAAAAGCTTAATGGTGTTTTAGAATTGATATTACACTTCAGAAAAGGGGTAATGCATCTTTAAAAGCTAAACTACATCTTCTTTACTTTTATCAAATTCTCTATAAATCTTTCATGACAGTTTATTTAACAACGTGTCATTGAAACTGTATAGATGATTGATGTGACCCATGTAAGATCAACATGAAATGTTTGTAAATGTCAGCAAAATGTGGCCATCTAAAAGCATATAAGGATGGAGTTTTTATGAAAGTGAAAAACAAACAGAAAGATGTTTATCTTATTCTTTGCTTTCTGGTATGCAATTACAAATTCATAGAAGTATTGTATTTGATTTTCATTGTAGTTCATGTCATCAGAGGTCTAATTTGCTTTTGACATCTACCCTTTCAAAGCTTTGGTCTCTTATTCATTAGATAAGTTTTCTCTATCACCTATGGCAAAAATAACATAGGCTCATACTTCTTAGAACAAAATACAATTATTTTGAAAAGTATCAGCATAACATTTACCAAAAACTTTATGTTCACATTATAGGAGATTATCAACACGGAAATGTCACTGAAGAGTTGCCATCTACACATGTAGGCAAAAAAGTATTGTTGATTTTTTATTTCTTTGAAAACATTAATGACATAAAAATGAGTATTTTAAGATAGAGAATAAAAGAGAAGAAGAAATAACGGACTGAATTATAAATATCATAGAGAGGAGTACCTTACTACTTACTCTAAACTGAATAGTTTGTAATAGTTTCTTTGTATTTCTCTTTGATGCATTTTTTTATAAAACAAATGTTATCCTTAGAATAGAGCACATTCCTTCTTTGGGAGTGATGTTTTGGTTGTTATATTTTTGCATTACATTGGCACTAAGCAGAGTGAATAGAGTGGAATCAGTGCAGACAATGAATGGAAAATAAATAGTAGAGGATTCAAAACTGAAATTTGAAAATTAGTAGGAATCACTAAGGTTTTCCCATTGAGAGAAAAATTTTGCAGTTGGTGGGTGTGGGATGGGCTTGTACATGTATTGTTCACCTAACTGATACTTTCCTCATTTATTTTTGCAAATAATTACAGCAATCCACAATTATCATTATCATGAAGATTTTCAGAATGCCTAATCATCAGTATAGGCTGTTTCCTATCACAATAGTTTATATATATATATATATATATATATATATATATATATATATATATTTGCATAGTAAATGTTTTTAAATTATATTTGGATGCTTGCTCATTGTGTGAAGGTGGTAGGAAATGCTTGGTAATGATACAACAAAACTATTACTAACTGTAGAACAACTACGTTAAATCATCAATTAAACAAATTTCTCTGGGAAGTTTTGCTTAACTTTGAGGAGGACAGAGAAAGATAAAACCATCCAAGAAGCATCTTCGGATCAGTGTATATTTCTTTTTTATTTTATTTGCTCTCTGCATCTCTGGAATGGTACAATGGTTAGTTATATTCACAGTTATGACCCTAAGTTTGAATAAGATCTTCTGTCATCTGAGAAAGATCCTAATTTATTTATAAACTTGTATTTACAAAAGTAGGAAATTGTTCTAACATATTTTGTAAAGATTGTAAGCCACACGGCTTTCAGCATGATTTAAATTGTCATTTTGGAACAGATTATGATGATAAAACTCTATAATAGACACAAACTATAATATCCCATTCCCTGAACATCCCTGATAATTATTGTCCTTTGCAAAACATGTTAACTACCTTTCAACCTATTATATATGTATGATTATATTTTCAAGGATATGATAATATTCAAATAACTGTACTAGACATTGTGAGGGTATATGTAGCACATATTTAGTTCTTGCTTGACCCTTGATGAATTTAGTAGGGGAAATAATTCATATATTTATATATTGATTTCTTAAATAAAAGGAAAGAAATGTAAATGCCTTTAGATAGGTATAAATAAATAAAGACATGAGGTACCAGGTAGAGAGGTCATAGAAGGATGAGTAGCTTTCAGCTGCTAAAAGCGAGAAGGCTTATAAGGAAGAAAAATGGCTGAAAGCCAGTCTCTTATTTCATAATATAACTATATATTACTAAGAAAAGAGCTGAACTCAGTATCACACTTTCTCTTGACTCTCAATTTTCTACAACTCACAATTCAAAACTAAATAATTTTTAAAATTTTAGTTTGTTGTTTCTATAAGAAAAAATATGGGTGGTTCTTCTCTGGGCTTTTTCATAACAATATTTGAATTTTTACTGTAGTTAAAGTATATAACTTGAAATATAGTGAAGCTTTAAGTTCAGAGAGATACAACTAGCAAAATAGCTGATAATGTCATACAATTCCACTAAATCATAATTCACAAATGGTGATTATTGGTATATTTGGAACTCTTTTATACTTTCAAAAAAAGAAGTAGAGATGGAGATTTGCATGGAAGCCCACATCCAAAGAAGAGGTGAGCTACATTCATTTCCTTTGCAAATCTCCTGTATTGACACTGTCAGGCATATTTGGACATTCCAGCAGCTTAGCTTTGAAAGGAGCCTGAGGTACCTACCTCCTCAGGTTTAGATGGTTGCAGCAGCCAAGACTAGGGCTTTGAACTTGTGACATTCCTAAGTAGTGGAGTTCACATCCAGATACCATACCACCCAACAGATACCTAGAGGCTCTATGAAGCAAGGGATGCCAAATACAAGGAAATTAACCAGAATTTTGGCAATCTTGAAGAGATGTATACATAATGCTGTGGGATAGCAAGTTGATGACTTAAGTCTTCCATGCCCTAACTTGAGTCATAATGGCTTTTAAAAGATGTTTCAGACTGTTACCTCAGAAAGAGTTCTCTCCTTTTAATCTCAATAAATGGTTTGCTTTAATATATTCTTTTTTATGCTTTCTCAGAATATATGACCTGAAGATCCTTATATCTGAGGTTTTCTGTATAGTAGATTAAATATATAGGATAATGTATTTGTTTTGCCCATATATCATTGGTTTCCTATATCATGACCTATGAATGTAACCATAAAGAGTTTAAAAGATTCATTTTATTTTGCTAATCTTGGGCAAAAAGGTTGGAAGGGTTCAAAGCTGAGCTATATGATTCCCCACAGCTGTACTATTTATATGTAAATCTGATATTGTAAATGAGATGAGGAGTGGCTACATGGATGAATTGTTAGATGGTAGAAGTGGAGTAGGTACTTTTACAGTGATAGTCTATGGTTGGCAAACCTTCCTCAAGGTCATACAGGTGTTGTCACATGTTACTTTTTACATGTTGGGGAAACTGCCTCAAATGCCTAATTGTAATTTAGAAAACATTCTAAAGGTGAAATCATGGTGCTAACATAAATGATGCTGAAACGTTTTTTATGTTTTCCTACCTTATCTATTGTTTCATTTTAATAGCAGCTGAAGTGATTAGAAAATTCTAATTCTGCTTAAGAATGAAAGAGTTGAAAGAATTACCAGAGCAATCCTTGGTTACTGCATTCTTATTCAGAGAATATTTTAATCTAGAAGTGTATAGTAAATGTTGAGTGATCTGGGTCAAGTTTAGCAGTGCTTGGTTAATAAAACAAAATAGACAGGGAGACCATGTCCCCTTCCCTCCTATAGCAACTGTGAGAGTGCTCTGTGCTTAGAAGTCTATTTTTCTGGAGCAGGAGCATTTTCCTGGCTGAGTCCACTGCTGAGGATGGAGCTGC
This sequence comes from Mirza zaza, assembly GCA_008750895.1. Lineage (NCBI taxonomy): Eukaryota > Metazoa > Chordata > Mammalia > Primates > Cheirogaleidae > Mirza > Mirza zaza. The sequence continues at coordinate 39,855 of VSMD01030075.1, forward strand.
TGCAGGGGCACTTTGCAGGATCAACTGCTGGTGGCATGAACAGATGAGCAGTACCTGATGCTCCTCTTCCCCCATACACAGGAGTGGTGCAGGGAGACTACAACCCCTCCCCCCATAGCAAAAGTGAGAATGATTGGTGCTGAGAAATCTGTTTCTCTGCAATGGGGGCACATGCCTGGCCAAGCCCACCACTGATAGTGGATCCACCACAAAGGCATAATCCAAGAGGTTCATTAAATCTGCTAAGGCACCTCAAATTCAACTCAGGACCAGCAATCCTCTCACTGACAGGTCACTGACTGATCTTTGGGGGCTTGAAGACAAGTTGATAAGCCAACCCTAGCACACTCAGCTCTCAATTGAGAGGCCTGATGAGAAGGAACCAGAGAAAGAACTCCAGAAATATGAAAAAATCAAAGTGAAAGGTCATCCCCAAAAGAAAACAATAACTCCTTACCAATGGATACAAACTTAAATGAAAAGATTAAAATAAAAGATGAAGAATTTCAAATATAGTTTGTAAGGAAGCTTAATAAAATACAAGAGAAAATAGAAGCCAAACACAAAGAAGTTACAAAACAATGCTGGAAATGAATGAAAAAAATCTCTAAAGAAATCAAACTGTTAAAGAAAAACCAAGCATAACTTCTGGAAATGAAAAATTCATTCAATGATATACAAAAGACAGTTTATGTAAGAAAAGTCTCAAGAATAGATTAGATCAGGCAGAAGAAAGATTTGTAGAGCTTAAAGATAACACCTTTGAGATAAACAAGTCAGTCAAGGAGAAAGAACTGAGAAATAAGAGGAACAAATACAGCCTACAAGAAATGTGATATTATGTAAAGAGGCAAAACATAAGAAGCATATATATCCATGATGATGAAGAAGAAAATGCACAAAGGTTGGAAAATTTGTTTGAAGGAATAATTGAGAAAAATTTCCCTGGCTTTGCTAGAAATATAGATATCAAGATAGAAGAAGTTCAAGGACTCCTGGGAGATTCATTGCAAAGAGACAATCACCATGATATCTAGTTATTAGACGTGCCAAAGTAAACACAAAAGAGGTACTCCTACAAGTAGCAAGGTGAAAAAATCAGATGACTTACAAAAGAAAACCTAGCAGACTAACTGCAGACTTCTCAGCTGAGACCTTACCAGCCAGAAGAGATTGGGGATCCGTTCTCAGTCTTCTCAAAGAGAATAATAATGGCCAGCCTAGAATTTTGTATCCTGCAAAACAAAGTTTCTTAAATGAGGGAGAAATAAAGACCTTCTCAGATAAGCAAACCCTGAGGAAATTTGTCAGAACTAGACCTGCCCTGCAAGAAGTACACAGAACTGGATTATACACTGATAAGTACAATAGACACCCAACAGTGTAAAATCACCCAAAAGATAAAGTTCAGAGCCCACATACCACAATGGCTCAAGAGGTAAAACACAGCAATAAAGTTCTACTCAACAGGATGAACATAAATCCACCCCACTTAACACTTATGTCAACAAATGACATGTGAATGGCTTGAGCTCCCCACTCAAGAGATTTAGGCTGGCTGAATGGATAAAAAATACAAGTCAAGTATCTCCTATCTCCAGGAACACATTTCACTCACAAGGACTCATTCAGAATCAATGCAAAGGGAAAAAAAATATTATATGCAAATGGAAACCAAAAGAAAGCTGTTGTAGCCACTTTCATATCATATAACATAGACTTCAAATCAACAAAAGTAAAGAGACATAAAATTGGTCATTATATAATGGTAAAGGGAGTCATTAAACAAGAAGACATAACAACTGTAAATATTTATGCACATAATAGAGGAGCACCCAGATTCATAAAGCAAATCCTATTTGAGCTAAACAAAATGATAAATAGCAGCACTGTAATAGCTGGGACTTCAACACCCAATTGACAGAATGAGACAGATCCTCCAAACACAATGTAAACAAAGAAACAATGGACTTAAACAGAACTCTAGAAAAAATGGGCCTAACAGACATCTATAGAACATCCTCCCACAAACCACTGAGTATACATTCTTTTCCTCAGCTCATGGAACATTCACTTAGGCCACACTCTAGGCCACAAAACACATCTCAACAAATTTAAAAAATAGGAATTATACCACATATCTCCTCAGACCATAGTGGAATAAAATTATAAATTGAATCTAACAGGAACATTTAACTACACACAAATTCATGGAATTTAAACAACCTACTGCTGAATGATAGCTGGGCCAAGGAGAAAATTAAGATGGGAAACAAACGATTCTTTGAACCAAATGATGAAAGAGACACAAGTTATCAAAATCTGTGGGATACAGCTAAAGAAGTCCTGAGAGGAAAATTCATAGCCCTAAGTGCCTACATCAGGGGTCCTCAAACTTTTTAAACAGGGGGCCAGTTCACTGTCCCTCAGACCATTGGAGGGCCTTTGGAGAGTGCAGCGCACATTCCACACATGTGCACTGTGGGCCTGGGATGAGTCGGCTGCTAAGCAGGACAGGCAGCGATGGCAAAAACATCCTATGGGCTGGATAAATGTCCTCGGCAGGCTGCATATGGCCCGTGGGCCATAGTTTGAGGACCCCTGCACGTCCAAAAGACGGAAAGATCACAAATCAATAATTTAATGAATCATCTCAAGGAACTGCAAAAGGAAGAGGAAACCATTCCCCAAACCAGCAAAATAAAAAGAAATAACCAAGATCAGAGCAGAGCTAAATGAAATCAAGAACAAAATAATTATACAGAAGATTAATGAAACAAAAATTTGTTCTTTCAAAAGATAAACAAAATTGAAAGTCTAGATTAACCAGAAGCAGAAAAGAAAGGACTCTAATAAGCTCAATCAGAAATGAAAAATTAGAAATAACAACTGATACCATGGAAATACAAAATATCACCTCAGAATACTATAAATATCTCTATTCACACAAACTTGAAAATGTGGAGAAAATGGACAAATTCTTAGAAGAACACACACTCCCCAAACTCAGTCAGGAAGAAACAGAATTCCTTGACAGACCACCATTAAGCAAGAAAATTGAAGCAGCAATATAAAATCTTCCAACAAAAAAATGTCCAAGACCATATGGTTTCACAACTGAATTTTATTAATCCTTCAAGAAAGAACTGATACCTATACTGCAGAAAGTATTCCATAACATTGAGTAAGAAAGAATCCTCCCCAACTCATTTTATGAAGCCAATACCACCTTGATACCAAAGCCAAGAAAGGACACAACCAAAAAGAAAATTACAGATCACTATCCATTATGAATATAGATGCAAAAATTCTTAATAAAATCCTATCGAACTGAGTTCATCTGCACATCAAAAAAAATAATTCACCATGACCAAATGGGTTTCATAAGAGAAACACAAGGATGGTTCAACATATTGAAATCTATAAATATAATTCACCACATAAATATAAGCAAAAATGAAGACCATATGATCCTCTCTGCAGATACAGAAAAAAGCATTTGAAAAAACTCCAGCACAGTTTTATAATAAGAACACTTAACAAGATAGGCATAGATGGAACTTACCTCAGCATTATAAAAGCCATATAGGACACACCCACAGTCAACAGGGAAAGACTGAAAGCATTCCAGCTTAGAGCTGGAACCAGCAAAGTTGCCAATATCACCACTTCTATTCAACATAGTGCTGGAAGTTCTTGCCAGAGCAAACAGACAAGTGAAGGAAATCAAGGATATCCAAATGGGGAAAGAAAAGGTCAATCTATTGCTCTTTGCTGATGATATGATCGTATATCTAGAAAATCTCAAAGATTCTGCAAAATTTAGCAGAGTCTCATATTACAAAATCAATGTACGCAAATCAATAGCATTCACATAAGCCAACAACAGTGAAGCTGAAAATCAAATCAAAGACTCGTTACCTTTCCCAATAACAATAGAGAAAATAAAATATTTAGTTATATGTGTAACAAAGGAGGTGAAAGAGCTCTACAGGGGCAACTATGAAACACTGAGGAAAGAAATAGCAGAGGATGTAAACAAATAGAAAAACATATCATGCTCATGGGTCGACAGAATCAACATTGTTAAAATGTGTATATTACCAAAAATAGTCCAAAGATTCAATGAAATCCCTATTAAAATACCAACATCATTTTTTGCAGATCTAGGAACAATAGTTCTTCACTTTGTATAGAACCAGCAAAGACCTGAAATAGGCAAAACAACCTTAAGCAATAAAAATAAATAAATCAGGAAGTATCACTTTACCAGACTTCAAGTGATACTATAAGACTATAATAACCAAAATAGCATGTAACTGGTACAAAAACAGAGACATAGATCTATGGATAAGGACAGAGACCCCAGTTATAAAGCAAGCCTCATATTGCCATCTGACATTTGACAAAGTAGACAAAAACATCTACAGGGCAAAATAATTTCTTTTCAATAAGTTGTGCTGGGAAACTTGGATAGACACATGAAAAGATTAAATCAGGGTCAGTACCTCTCACCACTCACAAGACTTAGTTCATGATGGATAACAGACTTAAAAGTACGACATGAAACTATAAGAATTCTAGAAGAAAATGTTGGGAAAAAAAAATCTTCTAGATATCAGCCTAGGCAAAGAATTTATGAAGAAGACACCATAGGCATTCACAGGAACAACAAAATTTAACAAATGTTACTTGTCAAATTAAAAAGCTTCTGTGTAGCCAAGAAAACAATCAATGGAGTGAGTTGACAACCTACAAAATGAAAGAACATATTTGCATGCTATACATCTGATAAAGCGTTGATAACCAGAATCTACAGAGAACTTAAACAAATCAGCAAGAAAAAAAAATGAAACAACCCAATAAAAAAGTGGGCAAAAGACATGAACATAAGCTTTTCAAAAGAAAAGGTGATAAACTATAAAAAATGCTCAAAGTCTCTAATCATCAGAGAAATGCAAATCGAAACCACAATGAAATACTACCTTACTCTAGAGAGAATGGCTTTTATCAAAAAGTCCCAAAACAATAGATGCTGGTATTGATTTAGAGAGAAAGGAACACTTTGACAGTGTCACTAGAACTGTAAAGTAGTACAACCTGTATGAAAACTAGTATGGAGATACCTCAAAGAACTAAAAGTAGACCTATCATTTGATCCAGTAATCCCACTATTGGGTATTTACCCAAAGGAAAGAAAAAATCATTTTATCAAAAAGATTCATGCACTCAAATGTTTATAGCAACACAATTCACAATCAAAAAGATGTGGAATCAACCAAAGTGCCCATTGATACATGAGTAGCTTAATAAAATGCAGTATATGTATACTATGGAGTACTACTCAGCCATAAAATAGGTGAACTAGCACCTTTTGAAACAACCTGGATGGAACTAAAGATCATTCTTCTAAGTGGATTATCACAAGAATGGAAAAAAAAAATACTACATGTACTCACTATTAAATTAGAACTAATTGATCAATACCTACGTGCACATATAGTAGTAAAACTGAATGGAAACCAAGCAGGTAGGAGGGCAAAGGAGGGGACAGGTAAATTCATGCATAATAGGTATGACATACGCTATCTTGGTGAGGGGCACACTCTCAAATTTGTCTCAAACTGCACAAAAGCCAATCATGTAACCAAAACATTTGTACCTCTATAATCTGAAATTTAAAAAAAAATCCAAGAAATGGAATAGAGCATAAAGAAAATACCATTAAATACATAAAGGTGATGATTTAAATTTGGTTTTATAAATTATAATAAATTACAATTTAGAAATTAAATTTGATGTTACAAACATTCCTGGCTACAGTAATGTTTTAAATACTTCGATATCACTGGGAGCTCTCCTCATTTTTTAACTATATTTGTGGCTTAGACAGTTATTCTCCTTTTTATTCATCTGATTCTTTTTTTTTGTTATTATTTTTTGGTGAACCATCTGCTATTTGTCCTTATTCCACTTTTTAACTGAGAATGTCCCACTTATGTATCACCAAATTCTTCTTTTAAAGTGTGAGAAACTCTGTTTGTTTTGGTGTCAGTTGAAAAGATAGTGAGAATACACCCAATTTCTTTTTGAGCTTTTTGCTAAATATATAAACTCATCTCATTACCAGTGAAGACATCTGTAGAATACCATTCTACATGCTGGTTCTAAGCATTTTATTCCCAGCAATGTATGCATCTACCAAATAAGGTCAAGTAGCTGATTTTCTCAGCATGTTAAAGATTTTATTCAAAATCTAGTAAAGCCTATGGTGGAAATATAAATTAATGCAGTCATTATGGAAAACAGTATGGAGGTTCCTCAAAAATTAAAGACAGAACTACCATATGATCGAACAATCTCACTACTTGGTATGTATCCAAAGGATATGAAATCAATATGGTTAAGGAGTAGCTGCACTCCCATGTTTAGTGCAGCACTATTCACAACAGCCAAATATGGAATCCACCTAAGTGTCCAACAGTGGATTAATGTATAAATAAAATATGGTATATATACATAATAGAATTTTATTTGGCCTTAAAAAGAGAAGAAAATCCTGTCATTTGAGACAACATGGATGAACTTGAAGGGCGTTATGTTAACTGAAATAAGCCATGTAGAGTAAGATAAATATCATATGATCTCACTCATATGTGGAGTCTAAAATGTTCAAACTCATAGAAACAGAGAAAAACAGTGATTACCAGAGGCTGCAGAGTGAACAGACTGGGAGATTTTGGTCAAAGGACACAACATTTCAGTTAGGGGAAATAAGTGCAAGTGATCTGTTGTACTTCATGGTGACTACAGTCAATATCAATGTATTGTATATGTGAAAATTGCTAAGACAATAAATTTTAAGTGTTATCATCACAAAATGTGAGGTAATACATATGTTAAATAGCTTGATTTAGCCATCACACAATGTATACATATATTAAAACATCATGTCATACACCATAAATATATACAAGTTTTACTAATCAATTAAATAAGTACAACAAAGCCTAAAAGACATAACTCTCAACATAACCCTTGTCATTTTCAATGATTTTCTTGCCTAAGTAACATATGATAGAGTTTCACAATAGACAGGGCATTTATCTTTCTATTTAGATGATGTCTTTTCCAAATACAAGCTTTACAGCTAGTCATGTTATATAATAATATCATCAGATTCTTGAAGACATATCACACGTAGCATATTAGACATTTGATACTGTCTAACATATTGGAAATTAAAGACCTGTGTGGTTTAGGAAGGGAAGGGTAGGTATAAAGTGATAAGGACTAGCAATTTGGTAAAGACGTATTTTAGTGTCCTCCATTCTAACTCTGAGTCCCCAGTGAGCCTCACAAAGATAATGTTAAAACAGGAGATATAATTTTGGAAAGCTACTTGGGAAAATTAAATTGAATTAGGTCATTACATCATTCAATAAACACTGATTAAGGATTTTCCATGTGCCATGCATTCTACTAGGCTTTGCTCATGTGGAAATGTGTATATACACATATTGTGTTTGTGCGTGTGTGTGAATTTTCTGAATTTTGCTAGAGCTATAATGAGTGCTAATGAATGGCAAATATTCATAATTCAATAAATATTTACCATACCCAACCTTGAGAGCGGAAATTCAAGAATATCTGTTTCCTACCAAAACTTTTGTCTTTTTCTACACTGACAGATGCTGTCGGTCAGTTAGAGATTTCATTGATATTCTGCTGTGGCACTGTTAATCTTATTTTGATTGAAACAGGGTTCTGGACAGCAAAATTGATGGGTGCTTACAGTGAGAGTGTTACAAAAATGTGGTAAAATGCTTCATATTTGGGTGTACTTGGGGAAAGAATTATGATCTTTCTTAAAGTTATAATTTAGAAAATACTTGACTTACTGTGATTCTTTTAGCACTGTATGGATTATCTATTTATTTAAGCACTTTTAGTATCTATATTTTTTTTTGACACAACTCTTCTCATTTTCAATGATTTTCTTGCCTAAGTAACATATGATAGAGTTTCACAATGGACAGGGCATTTATCTTTCTTATTAGGTGATGTCTTTTCCAAATAGAAACTGCATGGCTGATCATGTTGTATAATAATATTATCAGATTATTGAAGACAAATCACATATAGCATATTTATTGTATAAGTTAATTTTGGAGCAGTTTTGTTATATATGGAGTATAGGAGGAAATAAATTAGAAATTAATACAATGTGGAAGGATGTTACGCTTAATTAAGAATACACATTATATGTGAAAGATAAAACAAAGTTTTTGTGGTGTTATAATTTAGCCGTTCGTTTAGCCCTTTGATATTTTCTAAAATAAGGATTTGAACTAAACCAAAAATCAACTAAAAACTCAGTAAATATCATTAATTTGCAGGACCCAACCCCCAAAGTTAGTATTATTATTACTTGAACTGAATTGTTAAGTGAGTTAAAGTTTTTTTAATCCAGTGATGCAATTAAAACTAGCATTTAACATATATATTTTGTATAACTATTAAACTAGAAGAAAACCAGCATAATCAAAATATTCTCTAACTTCAGCAGATACTTTACTCAGTTCACACATTCCTAGCATAAAATATTTTTATGCTATCCTTAAAATATGTTTTAAAGCAAACTCAGAATACCAACAATGTTGTGAGTTTTGCCACCATAATATTTTATTTATAATCAGTGCCTGACTTTTTCTCTTTACTTCAGCTTACAATAGCTCTTAATTCACTAGTTAGTTTTAGTTAATATTTAGAATACTGAGTAACTTAGAACAGATTGATATATAGCTTGTAAAATGCCAGTCTTATTATTTGGATTTCTGGTACTTTTATTTATTAACAGAATTGGATTACCTTTGGTTTGAGTTCTGCTGTGCTTTTTCACCTAGGAAATATTCTGCTCCCTTTATGAAATTAGGAATTTACCACAGCAAGCATAGGAAACAGAGACCAGATTTCTAATGATTTGGTAAGACATTATTCAGTATTAGAACTGTGTATTTCTGAAAGATAAATAACTCTCGAAAAGTTATGAGGGATATAGTGTTTAACATTTATTTTTTTCCTGAAAGAGAAAGGATAAATGTCTTTCCTTTTTTTTGGGGGGGGGCAGAGTCTCACTTTGTCATCCAGGCTGGAATGCAGTGGTATGATCATAGTTCACTTCAGTCTCAAACTCCTAAATTCGAGCAACCATCCTGCCTCAGCCTCCCAAGTAGCTGGGACTATAGATGCACAACATCATGCCCAACTAATCTTTTTTTTTTTTTTTTTTTAATTTTCTGTAGAGACAGGGTCTTGCTATGTTGCCCAGGCTGGTCTTGGACTCCTGATCTTGACCTTTTAAAGTATTAGGATTACAGGCATGAGCCACTGCGCCTGGCCAGAAATGTCTTTTTTTTAAAGAGAGACAGTTGGCAACTATGATGTGGTACTCTTCAATTTGGGAGAGATATTATAATATGACAACTTTTAGTTGTAAATAGCAGTTATTATTTAAGTAAAGACTTGAAAATTTCAGTTAGATAAGAGTAATAAGTTTGAAAGATCTATTGTACAACACACTGACTATAGTTAATGACACAATGTATTGTATTCTTGGAAATCATTTAGAGAGTAGATTTTAAGTGTTCTCACCAAAAAAATAATGATAAATATGTGATGTAATATGTATGTTAATTAGCTCAATTTAGCAATTCTACAATGTTCACATAAAATAGAACATCGTGTTGCACATGATAAATATAGTCAACTTTCATTTGTCAATTAAAAATATAATTAATTGATTAATTCATTTAAAAAGAATGGAAAAGAAAACCAGAATGAATAGTGGCTATTACATTATTCACTGTTCTTAAGAGGATTAGGACACTGAAAATAGCAAGGTCTCTCTGAGCTGCATTTATAAATGTGGACCTGATGTAATCACTAAGGTTCTAATAAGAGAGAGCGAGGAAGGCGAGTCAGAGATGTTGTAACAATGGAAGTACTGATGTGATTGTTGGCTTTGAAGATGGAGGAAGGGCCATGAGCCAAAGAATGCAGGCAGCCTCTAGAAGGTGGAAAAGACAAGGAAATAATATTTCCCCTAGAGCCTCCAAAAGGAAGTCAATCCTGCTGACACCTTGAATTTAGCCCAGTAAAGCCCATTTCAGACTTCTTACCCCCAGAACTATAAGTTAATAAATTTGTGTTGTTGTAGGCCACTGAGAAAAACAGACCTATGTCCTATAAGGCAAAAACATTACAGTGATAAATGATCATTAAATGTCAAGATATAGTACTCTTCTTTTGAACATATTCCCTCTGCACTGCATTATTTAAAATAAAATATTCCAGATGTAATTTAATTAGTTGAATTAGTACCAATAATAATTATTCTAAAAATCTGTCGATGTGGATTTTTTGATTATAATACAATTATAGTTAGTTTCTTGGTCATAAATAAAATTCATGTAGGTTTGATAGGATTTAGAGGGGGAAGATTTGAAGAAGGGTTGAAAGTGAACTCTGAATTCTGGAACATGGACACATTGAATATCAATTGGTTTGCCAGCAATGTTAACTGAACCTGATAACCCATGAGAGAGTCTTTTGTTCAGAAACAAACTCAAATACTTTTTCTGAGGGTTAAATTATAGCTAAGGAGAGTGACATTAATTACCCCCCACACACACATTTAATATTTTATTTTACAGTATTAAGTATATTACCCACATTCCAAGTAGTGAGAAATACTGCCTCTTATAAGAATGTTTTACAATGAATTTATATCACAAATATAATACCAGCCTATTATCTGTTTGAAGGAAATCAGTATTTTGTAAATTAAGGAAGATGATAGAAATAAAACTGGATAATTTTCTTTTCTGATAAAATAAATCCATTAATATTGCTATGTTTATATTCCAGCTAATGACAAGCTCAGGCTAATACCCAGTGGCAATAGGCCATAAGATTGGCTATGGTCAATATTTGATGTATGTAAAAGCACAGTTTATACTAAACCAGTTTTATAAACCATGGAAAACAGTAGAAAATTAGGAAGTACAGTGTTTACTTACAGTACAGTGTACTGTATTGTACAGTGTTCACATAAAAATGGGAGATATTCTTATTAGTCTTTTGTTTGTCTGCTTTGAATGTCTGCCAGATTTTCAAGTTAGTTTTGATTGTGGGCTTGTTCAGAAGCACGTATACTAAAATAGTAATAATACAGGGAAAGATTAGCCTGGCTCCTCTACAGGGCATGTACACTCATGAAAGCCATCATTTTTATCCTACTCATCTTTAAAAACCAGATCAAATGCCATCATCTTTCGTCTCCTCAGGTTGAGTATTTCTTTCTTTTGTGCTTTATAAAATACATGATTTATGTCAGTTCTATGGTCATTTGTATGTATGCTTATCTTTCTCATTAGATTGTGAGCTCTGATCATGTATTATACATCTTTATATTCTTGATAGAATTTAATCCTTTGCCTTGTAAATAGTGAGCACTCAAAACATTTTTATGGAGTTGGGTTGGTATGAGTCATTTGCTGAACATTAGTAGCAGGACACACTCACACCAATACACAGACTTATATGTTATGCCTCTCTTCTCAACATGTACAAAGGGTTAATAGTATCTTCTCACAGCTTATATATCTTCTCACAGTTCATGGGAAAATGCATCTTTGAATCTATTTGTATCTTCTCACAGCTTACAGTATCTTCTCACAGTTCATGGGAAAATGCATCTTTGAATCTATTTGCTTGTAAAAAGGGCATTATTATAGATATGCCATTTTCCCCCCAAAATAGTCTTTTGGAAAAACATGCAGTCTGAAAGTTATGGCCACCTTATTTTGCCACATTTAAAGCTTTTCAAGTGTTTTGAATGAGCCACTGTACTCTCTGATATTTTCACCTCTTTATCTGTGTGTGTGTATATGCATGCATATGTGTTATATATGTATGCATATGCACATAGAAAAACAGGTGTGTGTGTGTGTGTGTGTGTGTGTGTGTGTGTGTGTGTGTATAACTTCTAAATGCCATACTAAACAAATAGTTGCCTTCTATTGGCTTGGAGAGGATATTTTTAGTTTAATCACTTTGGCTATGCTGAAGCTCAGCAATGATTCTGGATCTTTATTATAATTTTAAAACTTACTATGAGTTGGAGAAGGGCTGTTGAATTGCCATCACTCTATAGTTGCATTAAGATTAGGTAAAATGTTCATCTCTGTCAAACAGATTTATTTGAATGGAGTCTATCAAAGTATAGTCATAGTTTTCTAAGCATGCTTGGAGTTCTGTGGATGGGCAAAGAAGAAACATATGGAAGTGGCTTTCCTCCAAGGTACCACGGTGTATGGTTTTCTGTTTTGTAGTGTGCCTGTTGGCACTGTTGGCAGTTCAGCACCCTGGGAAAGGCATTGCTTTCAAACATGAGTAATTGATGAA
>VSMD01030076.1:0-71558 GCA_008750895.1 Mirza zaza
GAGCTATCTACTAATACTATGAAGAAAACAAGTGGGGGCCGGGCGCGGTGGCTCAAGCCTGTAATCCTAGCTCTCTGGGAGGCCGAGGTGGGCGGATCCTTTGAGCTCAGGAGTTCGAGACCAGCCTGAGCAAGAGCGAGACCCCATCTCTACTATAAACAGAAAGAAATTAATTGGCCAACTAAAATATATATAGAAAAAATTAGCCGGGCATGGTGGCACATGCCTGTAGTCCCAGCTACTTGGGAGGCTGAGGCAGCAGGATTGCTTGAGCCCAGGAGTTTGAGGTTGCTGTGAGCTAGGCTGACGCCACGGCACTCACTCTAGCCTGGGCAATAAAGTGAGACTCTGTCTCAAAAAAAACAAAACAAAAAAAACCAAAACAAAACAAACAAACAAAAAAGAAAACAAGTGGGGAGATATGACCATAAAAATTGGGAGGGTGCCACTTAAGATAGGGTAGTGGGTGAAGGACTCCCTGAGAAAGTGACATTTAAGCTGTCACCCAAAGGATGAAAAGAAGCCAATCATGATTAGAGTATTTCAGGAAGAGGAAAATCTAAATGCAAAGATCCCAAGGCAGAAAGATACTTAGCATATCTGAAGAAGAAAAACAAGACATGTGTGCTAAAAACATAGTGAGCAAGAAAGAAAGCTGAATTGTAATTATTCCATACCTCTGCATGACAAATTACAACAAAGTTAAAATAGCACCCACTTATTAGCTCACAGTTCTATAGGTCAGAAATCTAGGTGGCCTTGGCTGTGTGCTCTGCTTAGGATCTCCCAAGGCTGGAATTTAGGCATTAGCCAGGCTGGTCTTTTATGGAGGCTCTGGGGGAGAATCTATTAATACTTCCAGGATCATTCAGGTTATTGGAAGAATTCAGTTCCTTGCTATTGGAGTCTCCATTACCATGCTGGCTGTCAGCTGGGGGTGTCCCCGGCTTTTAGGGGCTGCCTACATTCCTTAGTCTTCTTCCTTCATCTTCAAGCCAGCAAAGTGGGTCAAATCTTTTTCGTGTTTTGAATTTCTCTGACTTCTCCTTCTGCTTTGATTTTCAATGGCTCAGATAATCTTCCTTTTGCCAGGTACCATGACAGAATCATGGGAATAATACTGGGGGTAGAGATCAGAGGGCCAAAATTCTGCCTACCACAAGTGTGAAATGAGTTTGAGGACCCTCATGAAATGAGCCTTGACCGTCTAAGGCTCTATAATACTGATGGGAAATGTTGATGTTTTCTAAATGCTAAAAGCAACCCTTAAGGTTTCAGCTGTTAAGTGTCATGACCTGATTTATATTTCCAAAATAAAATACAAAATATGATTCCATGTGGAGAATGGATTGTAGGGGTTGGAGGTAGAAGCAGAGAGGATATGGCTGTCCAGATGTGAGATTAAAATACCTTGGATGAAGAGGGTGGCAATGGAGATGTAAAGAGAGGATGGGTTCTGGCATTCTATAGATAAGTCAAAAGGAGTTTACTTAACAAAGGTGTGTGGGAGGTATGGGAAAGGAAGTGATCAACTTGGAAGATGGTGGTAACATTACTGAGATGGGAAAGAATGGAGGTTGGTGGGTTAGGGGCAGAGAGTGGGCTTGGAAATCAAGAGTTCTGCTTAACACATTTAATAGCCATCTGGATCTTCTCATGAATTTCCTTGCTTCTACTCTGGCCAATCCCTCCCCTTCCTTCACTCTCCAAAGCAAAAACAGTAATACTTTCAAAACTTAAATCCTGTTCTATCTCTTTCCTGCTCTCAAACCACAAATTGTCTTGGCTCACAGTTATAATAAAATGGTTTTTACCATTGTTTATGGAGCCATACACAATCTGACCCCTGGCTGCCTCTCTAACTTCATTTCCCACCATTTTTCTCCTTCCTCACTGTACTTCAGCCGCTCTAGCCTTCTTCCTCTTCCTTAAACTTTGCAAACCTGTTTCTATTTCTGGGATTTTGCACTTGCATTTTTCTGGAACACCTTTTCTTTAGATATTTGAAGGCTCACTCTCTCACTTCTTTAAGTTTCAGCAAAAATGTCTCCTCAGAAAAGCCATCTTGACCACTCTATATAAAAATAGCAACACTGTCACTCCAGCTCTGACCTTCATTAATTGGGGCCTTACCAACAGAGCTTTCAATTTTCTGCTAATCTGATATATAGTAAGTTGTATGTCCACGAGTTTTAATTTGCATTTCTCTTACTATGAGGGAAGTTGAAAATTACAGAAAAGCTTCTTATAACTTTTTAGTGGAAATTCATTTTTCCTTTATTTCAGTAAATATATATTACAATATATATTAGTAAATATATATTACAATATATATTAGTAAATATATATTATAATATAATATTATATATTACAATATATAATATATTTGTATATATTACAAATTTTACAATTATAAATATGTTATAAATTTTAGTACCTATCTTCCGCCTTTTAATAAAATAGTTACTTTTATATTAAGTATGTTAAATATATTTATTTATATCCACCTCTTTCCATGAAATATTTGAGGAAGGTTTTAAAAGGCGTGTACAATATAGTACATTATAAGCAAAAGAAGAAAACAAAAACTAAGAAAAAGAATAGAACCACTGAGTAAATGCAAATTATTGTGATTAAGTTACAATTTTTCCATGAACTTCTTAGTGTTAGCAGGTACAAATTATTCTGTAACTTGTGGTTTAGACATAAAGGTGGCCCTAAATTATCCTCACCTCCTATTATCCATAACCTTGTATAAGCCCCTCTCTTTGAGTGTGGGTGAGACCTGTGACTTTCCTGTAACCAATAGACTATGGCAGAGATGATGAAATGAATGTCACTTGCATGATTGCATAACATAAGACTATAACTTTGATCTTGCTAGCAGACTCTCTCTATTGGCTCTTTTACTTGATGGCTTTAATGAAGCAAGTCACCATATGGAAAGGCCCATGGGGCAAGGAATTGAGGGCAGCTTCCACTCAACAGTAGAACTGAGGACCTCAGTCCAACAACCTGTAAGGAAGTAATTGCTGCCAACAACCAGGTGAGCTTGAAAGAAGATCCTTCCCCAGTTGCATCTCAGATGAGACTCCATCCCTGCCTGACGATCTGGATTGCAGCCTTGTGAGAGACCCTGAAACAGAGGACTGAGTTAAGCCTTGCCCAGATTCATGATTCAGATTCACTATATGGGATAATAAATGAATAAGTTTTTAAGCCTTTAATAAATGAGTTACACAGCAATAGATAATTAATACAACTAAAGCGTAGAAATACCACATTTCATTATTTTTATAGATTAAATTAAATCCTTTGAGCCTATTAGGGTTGGTGATTTAATCAGTTATGTTTAGATAAAAGAGACCCTCATAAAAGAACTCTATGACTTACATAATCCAGGAAAACCGATATGGGGAAGAATGTTTAGTGAGTCCTTAATCCATTATTTTGCTGGTGAAATGCACATTGTCCAGTCTATATAATCTATATAGGCTGCCTCTGCTGAAGACAACATCTACTCCCTCTGTGCCAAATTTGGTAACTGAGACCTTCTCTCCAAAGGGAGGGCTACAGCTTAGCCTCACTCCCCAGGTATACACAAAACCATGTGCATCAAAATTCCTGATATGCTAAGGAAGCAGAGTACAGATCCTCACAGCTGGAGGACCTACCACTGCCCTTCTCCCTACTCTGGAAATCTTTCTCTGCTTCTTTCCCTTCTGTCTTAACCACCAGATGCTTCACCCATTAGGTAAATCTAGCAAGTCTCCAACACCCTAGATTTCAAAAGCAGCATTCTTTTAACTAAGGTAAGGAAGCCTAGACCTTACCAAAGAGAACACAAAGTCCCAGGTATCCTATCCCAAGAAAAAGGGGGGAAAATGATCTCTCATTTTTGGGATGATTTTATAGCAACTAGATGTCATTTAGATTACTAGCCATGCAGTAACAATGGCAACAATGGCAAGATGAAATCACATAGTCAATAATGAAGTTTTAAGTATTATGAAAGATTCCATTTCCTCAAGAAAAGCAAGACTCCTGTGAGTTCTAAGTTCTGTTTTTCTTTTTAAGAAATAAAATGGCAGCAGTACTAAGATTTGGAAGTTCTGATGTACCTAAAGTTTGGATGTAGGTGAAACCATTATGCCATGCCCCTGGGCCTGGGCTCAGTTAGGGGATAGGGTATAGTACCCAAATATGCTTGAAGTAAGGAGAGGATTGGATAGAAACCATATTGTGGAGGGACTTGAAGACACCATAAAGGAGATGTATTAAAATTCATCCAAATGTAGACATGTATATTTTAAAGCTTTAAAAAACAATCCATATTATTTGCCACTATGATCTTGGCTGTTATAGTTCTGAGGCTCTTTTTTTCTTTTCCTTTGAAATGCACTGGACAACATTCTGAATTATCTTCTAAGCCAAATCCAGGTTCTTTCACAGAGATATGAATTTAGTTTTACAGCAGTTGCAAAAAAAAATTCCCCTTTTTTCTTTTGCCATTTTTTTCTGATAATGCTGTATTATTCCTCCCACTCAAAAGCCAAGAAAGACAACCCAACTACTTCCTCCCCCAACATACAGGAAAGAATAGAAACAATTCTTTCAACTCCAGCTGGGGCAGCACAAATGCCAGGAAGCTTTCCTTAGATTTTTGAATCCTGCATGACTTTCACTGTAGGTACTTTCCAATAATTTGGTTTTATTTTTTTTTTTAATTCTGTTCTGCAGAAACCCTCAATTGTCTAACACTGGTGGCATTTAGTAATCTTTGCCAAGTTTAATTCCAATTCAGTTGCTTGGAAGGTTTCAGTAACCCTGCAAGAAGGTTTTGTAAACCTCCTTGCTTTGTGCAATGGGAATTTATTCAGGAAGTATGAGTTAGGCTCCGTCTTTACTTCTCAGCAAAATAGGTTGATTGGTTTCCTTTTTATTTTATTTCCAAATATACTAGGATTTTGCTTAAGACAGAGCTATCTGGAATTCCAATATTGCTAATGAGCAGTTGTATACTTTAAGCAAATTCACAAACTCTTCTAAACCTCAGTATCTTCATTTGTTATGTAAGTATAATTCCTACCTTAGAGAGTTGTTGGGAGAAACCAAGCTTCTGTATTTAAATCTGAGTTTTGTAACAAACATAGTGTGCGCTCATTAAATGGTAGACATTATCTGATTCTTCCTAATCTGATTCTCCCTGAATATTTATTGTCATTTATCTTAACTAAAAATATTGTAGCTATAAAGCAAGTAACCAGCTCTCCTGTTCAACATTAGTGTCAGAAAATGCTTGTGCCCCTGAGAAACAGAAAATCTAATGAATAGGGCACTGTTTTAGGAAGGAGGAGATCTGGCTTTCTCCCTGAGCTTAATGCAACAAGTGACTTAACAACGGTGAAAATAAGCTTGTGACTGTCTGCCTTGTGCCTAAAAAAATAAACCATTTCATTCTCTTTCTTGATGTGTGTTTGATTGTCATGGATTGTTTTCAGAATTAGGAGGCTATGACTCAAGTTCAGGTCAGGTTAGCAAACATTTTTTTTTTCAAGATTTAACTGTAACTTGTTTGTAGATATAAAAATGAAGAAGGCAAGATCCCTGAACTTTCATTCACTCATTCAATAAATATTTATGGAGTGCCTACTAGGTAACAGAAACTGTGAGTCTTAAGAAATCAAACAGAAACAGTTACTATCTTCATGGAATTTATAGTATAAAGGAGGTTATAGGCAATGTTGCACTGATAAGGGTTTAACCAACCAGTTCTCTAAAAACAAAACAAAACAAAATCCAAAAGGAGATATGTGTGTACTAAATTTTACTAACATAAAGGATGTATAGCATATAACTTACAAATAATAGTGTATATAATATGCTTTATTGTGAAATCATTATAGCAAATTCATTTCTACAGAATGATACCATTGAATTTTGCCAAACTCTTGTATCCATGGCCAACCCTTGGTTGCAATTGACAAATGAGTGTAGTTCTGATCTGAATGCTGATTGAGATTTTAAGTTAAGGAGTAAAATGAAAATAAAAAAAAGGAATGTCAGTACTTCACTTGTTTGCCAATGACTGAGTGATTTCTTCACTGAATGAGATAGTTTTTCAATACTAGAAAAATTAATTTTTTGTTCTAACTGCTACAGACTCAATATACCTTTAAGTTTAATTTGCATTATTAACATTTTTCTCCACCACTTTCTTAAGTCTGGACAATGAAAAGAACAATATCAATCTTTTTTTGTGGTAGTGTTTTCTGATCGCCATGGTGATTTCTTTTAAGCTAGTAGTATGAATTCACTGAATATGGAGTTGGGAAGAGGGATGTGGCACATCATTACATAATATTTCTACCATACAAAATGATAGATCTAAATAAACTCAAGAAGATGCATAATAGTAAAATTTACTATATTAGGAAGTGATGAGTTCCGAGTACTTACTACCTGTTTTTAATATAATTTGTTTCATTATAAGTTGTAATAAACATCATGTTTATTTAATTTAATTTTTAATAATGGATTCTTTAATAACTCGCTCACAAAATTCCTAAAAATAAAGCTAGCTATTCACGTGAGCCAGGATGATCTGGCGATGGCAGGGGTGGAGAACCTGTGGCCGTAGGACCACATGTGGCCTTCTAGGTCCTTAGGTGCAGCCCTTTGACTGAATCCGAATTTTACAGCACAAATTCTTTTATTTTTATTAATACATTTTTGTTTATCTTTTATCCTTTTATTTTATTTTTAAAATGAACGCATTTAAAATGCCAAAGAATAAAATAAGTTTCAGTGAAATAATCCTCCCTGATTGACTGGCACAATTAGAACATCAGTGAGCCATAAGTGCCAAAGTGATGGTTGCAACACTCATGGCAGCCTGACTGGTGCCACTACCACACGAGGCTGGTTGGCGAGAGTTTATGGGAGTTGAGTACACCAGTCTGTTATCAGCTTTTGACAGCGTTACCCTGTGTTTCTATTTGAAGTGGAATTTGTGAATATTTGCCTGGCTCAACAGTATTTTTTGTGCCTACTTAACAGCCCATCACGTCAAAGAAGACCAAAGAAACGCTGAAGGAAGAAAACAGATTTTTTAACAAGGATTGGGAATTGCAATATTATCTTGTTTCTGCTGAACATAAGATGATGTGCTTGTTTTGTGATACTACAATGTCAACATTAAAGAAATTCAGTGCTTATCAGCATTATAACACTCATAAGGACCACAAATATTTTAAATTAGAGGGAGACGTGCGAAAAGTTGTACCGCAAAAATTAAAAGATGAAAAGCAAAAGCAAAGACAATTCTTTCAAGCAGCAATAAGACCCAGAAATAATGCCAGTGAAGCAACTTATAAAGTAGTTTGTATCCTCCGGAGGGGAAAAGGGAAGCCATTCATTGATGTAGAAATTTTAAAAGAATGCATTATCAAAGTTGTAGGATGCTTAGACCCTGATAACATTTCAAAGTACAAACAACTGCCTTTTTCAAGGAGGACGATAGGAGATTGGCAGCATGAATTAGCCTTTAACTTAACAGAACAATTTCATGCAGTACTTTAGAAGGAAAATATTCAGTTGGTTTGGATGAATCACCTAATAACTATTGACATGGCACAGGTTTTATACTTCATTTGGGTCATAACAGAAGATTTTCTTTGCTACAAAGTGTTACTTGTTTTGGGCAGTCTTGTGAATAGAACACAGGGAATGGATATCTTCAACAACTTTCAAGAGAAATGGCTTGAAGTTGGATTGAATTTGGTAAATTTAGTGGGTGTATGTATAGACAGTGTACCTTCCATGATAGGAAAACATGAAGGGTTTCTTGCACAGATAAAAAAGTATTAACAGATCCAGATAATCTCATTTCTTTTCATTGTATCTTTTTTTTTTTTTTTTTTTGAGACAGAGTCTTGCTTTGTTGCCCAGGCTAGAGTGAGTGCCACGGCATCAGCCTAGCTCACAGCAACGTCAAACTCCTGGGCTCAAGCAATCCAGCTGCCTCAGCCTCCCAAGTAGCTGGGACTACAGGCATGCGCCACCATATGTATTAGTTGGCCAATTAATTTCTTTCTATTTATAGTAGAGATGGGGTCTCGCTCAGGCTGGTTTCGAACTCCTGACCTCGGCCTCCCAGAGTGGTAGGATTACAGGCATGAGCCATGGCGCCCAGCCCTTTTCATTGTATCTTGCATCAGCAAAATCCCCGTGCTAAAGCTACTCTTTTAAGTGACACATTGCAACAAGTTATAAGTGTTGTTAACTATATTTGTGCAAATGTAACATGGCATTTTTAGTTTTATAACATGCTAAAGTTGAACAATGAGGTATTCGGTGTGAATTTGCCATATCATTCTAAGTGCTATCTCACAGGGACAGGGGTTAGCCAAAATTTTATCTCTGCGAGAGCAGGTAATTAAATTTTATGAAGAACAGAATCAGCAATGTGAATTATTGAAAGAAGATTTCTATAGGAATGCAGCATTTCTTTGTGATATCATATCAAATCAAAATAACTTGAATATTTCTTTGCAAGGTAAAACTAAGTCTATACCTAATATGTGGCAAAAATTCCAAGCATTTCAAAAAAGCTATTTTTTTGCAAAACACTTCTTCTTCAAAAGGAAATTTCAAATGAATATTTTCCACAGTTAGCAAAGGTCATTGATGAGCAGGATGATATATGTGAATCACTTGAAGAATACGCAGCTGTAATAGACTTATAAATTGGAGAATACAATGAAAGGTTCACTGACTTGGAGAATCATGACTTCACACTCAAATTAGCATTTCAGCCTCACCTAGTTGATATCACCAAGGCACCTAAAGAATTACACATGCAATTGATTGAGCTCTCAGTAGATGACATTTTAAAGTCATTGTTTGATGCTAAGAAAGATCCAATTGAAATATGGAAAATGCAGGAGAATACCCACACCTTTGGCACCATGCCCAAAAAATGCTTTCTTGCTTTTCAACCACTTATTGCTGGGAATCTACATTCTCCTACCTAACCCAAATCAAGATGCCCTTAAAGTCACAAATGACTGATACCCATCCAGACTAGGATCAACTGAAACTGGGGCCCTCCATGCTGCAACCAAATATTCAAATACTTTCCAACAAAAAGCAGATGCAACAAAATCATTAAAAGGTTAACTTTAAAATTAACAAATAGTTTTCATTTTTTGAAATTATTACATACATAATAGATTTTTACAAAATAATGTACATTTTAAAGTGTATCTAATTGAAGTTACTTCAATGTGGCCTTATTTGATTACAGCTAAATTAATGTAGCCTTCTAACATGAAAAGGTTCCCCACCCCTGGGCTGTGGCATTGTTGAAAATGTTATAATATCTTGAAATGTTAATATTTGTGTAAGGTTTTTCGGCAGCGGCGAAAAGACAGACACAGAGAGAGAAAGAGTGGGGGCCAAACCACGTGGCTTTATTGTGGACAAGGTTCTGGGGCCCCAAGAGAGGGGGGCCCCCCAGAAGTTGCTGCAGTTTGAAGGGGCTGAGGCCTTTTATACCCTTTGGGTGGGGCTAGGGACTTGTGGCGGGAAGAGCTGGGGATTCTCTATTGTGACCTTGAATGGTCGTTGAGAAATAGGAGGGGCTGGAGGTATTTGTGGAATCCAGGAGCGAATCCGGGTGGACATCTGGGTGTGGCTCCTCTCAGTGGGGCCTGGCAGTTTGTCCTTGGCGGTTCAGGTCACTAAGCGTTTTCTTTTTCCATCTGGGGAGGGGAGGGGGCCCCTGCCACCAGCCTTACAATTTGTACTTCTTCTTTCCTGTACTTTCTTGTACTTGATTTTTTGCCTGTAACTCAGAGGTATTCATGCTGCCTTGAGAAGAATGACTGTTACAGTAAGGATGAAAATAGCAAGAAACAAAGGTCCTGATTTTACATGGTAGATTAAACATATGCATTCACCACTGGTTCCTCCTAAAATCCTAGTAAAGGGACCAAAAAAAAAGGCATAAACTGAAAGGGACCAAGAGTATGGGAGAAGAGACAACACAAATTTGAAACATGGAAGCAAATGAATAGCTGAGAACAAATATTCCAATCTAGAGAAAGCTCAAATCTAAACTTGCAGAGGAGGAAGGTAATAATAAACTGATTCATTCCGTGAAATCCCCAAAAAGGCTCAGGAATTGGAGGAATTAGAGGGTAACATTGGAGGAAATCTCTGAGAAAGTAGAACCAAAAGATAAAAATGATGGAAAGAAAAGAAAAAGAGATGGAAAATGTAAAGATAAGAAAATTAAAGATTTATTTCAGTGTCTAAATAATAAGAATTTTAGAAAGAAAGAATAGAGAAAATAGGTGATTAGCAAATGGGAAAATTTTCCACAACTGTAAGATATGACTTTCTAGAGTGAGAACCCACTAAACGCTCAGCACAATAGATTAAAAAAGACCCACACCAAGTCACTTCCTGCAAACTTTTATATACTAGGGACAAAAAGAAGTTCTTAAACATTTCCAAAGAGAAAAGAGAGGCCACAAAGAGCTAGAAGTAGAAAGGAATTAACTCTTCAACAGCAATGTTTCATGTAAGAAGACAATGGAACATATTCAGAGTCCCAATATTCCCACAAAATTAATAAAAATAAGAAACAATCTGATGTACTTGAACACTATGAAAGAAAATGTCTAATTCTGGAGGAATGTTTGGGGATGAATTTGTTACAGGTACATAGAAAACTGAGCAAATAATAGACAATTATCAATTCCAGGAAAAACATTATACAAGAAGGGGAATGTAATCACTGTAAAATGCATGGTCATGTTGAGTTAACCAAAAGTTATGGAACAATGTAATCATATAGGGAGAAATGGAGGAGGAAGAATGTATGCAAAGGTGTGTGTGATGGGGTGTGGGGTGGGGAGAGTTGTAAGAGAGTTTAATCCTCATTCTCTATAGTAGAAAGCCAAAAGATAGACACTGAGCAATCTCCAAATAGCAGCAACACAACAATATTGTTTAGAAAGACAGAGGCAGGCCGGGTGTGGTGGCTCATGCCTATAATCCTAGAACTCTGGGAGGCCAAGGCCGGGAGGCGGGAGGATCGCTTGAGGTCAGGAGTTTGAGACCAGCCTGAGCAAGAGTGAGACCCTGTCTCTACTAAAAAAAAATAGAAATTAGCTGGACAACTAAAAATATATAGAAAAAATTAGCCGGGCATGGTGGCGCATGCCTGTAGTTCCAGCTACTTGGAAGGCTGAAGCAGTAGGATTGCTTGAGCCCAGGAGTTTGAGGTTGCTGTGAGCGAGGCTGACACCACGGCACTCTAGCCCTGGCAACAGAGTGATTTGAGACTCTGTCTCAAAAAAAAAAAAAAGAAAGACAGAGGCAAGTACCAGAAGAAACACTTATAATATAAAATGAAAAAAAAAAAATGTTGCTTTTTAGTTGTGGGAATTTGGGGTAGAAAAGGAGGAACAGTGTATTGCTTTTATCATTATAAGCCTTATAGAATTGTAAGACTTTTAAAACTCCATACAAATATAAGCTATTCTTTTAAATAAAGCAGCATTGTTCTCTCCACACCCCCAATCTTTTGAAAATAAAAGGACTGCTGTGAAGGAACTGATGGTATGTAAAGGAAAGCCTCAGCCTTAATGGTTATGTAAGACTGGAGAGCAATAATTGCCATTCCTGTTACAAATGTAATCACACTCATCAGTGTTATAAAGAAAAACCTTAGGGAATGGTGGACACTTATAATAGGCGTACTCTATCTTATCTGGGGGTTGTGGAGGGTTTCCTTATAGAAGCTTACAGTTTAGCCAAAAAGACAGGCTATAAGCAGATAATTTTAACACAAAGGTGGTAGATAGAAATAGATGTATAAATAAGGTTGCTGAGGACACATAGGAGAGACATCAAGTCCAGCCTGGAACGGTCAGGAAGGACTTCATAAAGAATGGCTAAGCATGTGCAAGGTGTTCATGGAAGATATAAAACAATAATCAAATGTTTCAGAAAGGTTTTGAACCTTTGCATACATAGGTTGAAAGTTTCTAGACAAATGTTTTTGACAATCAAAATCATATCTGGTTTTAATATTTTAACATCTCTTTATGGATTTGGTAAAGAGGGTAAATAGGCCAAATAATTGTAATGTTTTAAAATAACTGGTGTAGAAAAACCTTTATTTATTTGGGCCTTAGTATATTTCTTGTAAGTCACATTCTTTGTCTTGCCCTGGAGTTATAAGGAAGGAAAGGCAGGAGTATCAGAAAATAGCCTAGTCTTTACTCTTTTTTTTAACTGTAAAGCATATATTTCAACTTCATGCACTTCTTATTTTGTCTTATTATTTCCTACAATCAGAATATATGTTATTCACCAATAAATGCTTAATGCTTTAAATTTACAATTACCATATTGGTAGAAACTGGAAAATCATTTCAATTAAATGGAAAAAAACACACAAAAATTATCTTTCTTTTGATCCTTACAACTCAAAGTATATTCAAAATAATATTTTTATAGCAGCCAAAACTTTTAACCAAAAATTCAGAACTGCAGTCTCATAAGTTTAACAAAATAGCCACATTCTTAGTTTAATTATCTTAATAATCCCTGACTTTTTAAACTATTCTGATTTAACCAAGGCTTATTACCGCTTCACTGCTGCTGGGCAATAAAAAATAAACTAAAGGAACTCCTGTCCTGCTCCTGGCTCTTATCTGGGACCCTCTTGGTTTGCTCCCATCTGGCTCCTCAGATGTCATTACCCAGCAGCTTCTGGCCTTTGTCTCCTCTTTCTCGACATGGGTTTTATTGCCTTCTGGATTTGATGACAAAATTCGCTTTCTCCACTTTGACCCTTGGCCCAGAATCTCACCTCTCCCAGCCCCATGGCAAGTTGGGAAAGAGATTTCATTGTGCTAATCAAATTTGTTTGAAGATATTCATTAGGATCTGGAAAAATATATTCCACTAACAATTCTCTATGTGGTGGAATTGTTAGTGATTTTTTTCTTATTCTAATTTTTCTCTAATAAACATGGGGAAAAGCAAGAGTAACATATCAAATTTGTATAAAGGGTTTCTGCTTTTCATGTTCTCTTCAACCAGAACAGCTTAACTTTTCTGGGTTTTATTTTTTTAACTCCCATAGTAATATTTTAACAAAGGACTGTACTCCTTGGCAAAAACAAGCAAGTGCTTTTCAAATCATTTGTACATTCAGTATTTCATTTAATCCTCAAAACAACCCAGCAAGGCTCCAGGATCATTTTTTAAAATTCCATTTGAGAACTAAGGATTTGAAAGCAACGAGATACTGACTGATTGAGCCTCTTTTATACACTTAGATAGTTTTATATATGAGTACAGGGTCAGAAGTAGTCATGGTGCAAACTGGGAATTCAAGGTGGTAGTTTCTTATGATTACCAAAGTTTCAGCCCCAGTTAAATTTTTAATATCCACAACACTCATATCTCTTCCTGATCCTGCTGTGGCCACTAATCGCACATTACCCTACCTGAAGATTAATTGTTTCAACCCTGATACTTTGGTGATCATCTTTTCTAAATTAAAAATTGAGATTTGTAATCTAGCAAAAGATCTTTTATTTAAATACATGAATTTATTCACAGGAAAAATCTTCCAGAGACATGAAAGTCAAAATCCAATAAAGGAATGACCTTTGTTATCGAAAAACAAAGAAAGAAAAAAAAATTAGGCCTTTTTTGGAAAATCTAGGACACCGAATTGTTAGGAGTAACATGTGTTCCCCTTGGGGACATAGGTCACTTTCAGTGTTTGCCAAAGCATTAGGTCAGTCAGACACTGGGAAACATTTCTAAGCTTCAATAATTGAGCTGCTTCAATGTGTTTTGGTAAAAGTTTAAAACCTCTTTGGCCCCATTTTATTGAACATATGCCTTCGACTATACAGCCTCTCTCTCTTAGGATATTAGTGATAGAATAAGCATCTACTTAGTTATTATGCCTGTAGTATGTGTACAGTACGTAGAGTTATCTTATGTAGTAAAACTGCAATAATTAGAGATCTGGAAGGGGATTTGGGAAAGTAGGAAGAGTCTGTAATCTGAATAGAAAAGGAATTAATTATTCAAACAGCTCAAAGTGTGTCAATCTTCTCTGCTTCACAATTAACTGGAAGCCAGTGGTAAACTTTCCATCAAAAACAAAACAAAAACATCTAGAAACTCAGAGGTCAACTAAGGAGACAGACATTTTTAAAAAAAGAGCTGAAACAAATTTGTGGTAGAATAGTCAAAACTACAGATAAGAGAAAAAAGAACAAAAACCACCTGAAATTCTATCAGAGAGAAAAATTATTAAAATTTTGAGATATAGCTTTCCAGGCTTCATATATATAATACATACATACAATGAAAAACTACACATTCCATTTTGTGACCTGATTTTCAAAATTCACGAATATATCATGAACATATTTCTTTAAAAAAAATTTTTTTTAATAAAAAAAAAATCTTTTGTGAATGCAATGCCCTACTACCAACAATTATGCAGTCGAGTTTCCCATGTTTGGGGATATTGCAGGGGTCAGCACACTGGGAGTGCAATGGATAAGCCCTACCCTAGGAAAACCACCTTCGTGATCATGTTATCTCCCCTGCAGATAAATAAATATCACAAACTCACTTTTATGTCAACTAGTAACACACTGAAATGTCAGGTTAATTACTACATAGTATTTTATTAGATGAATTTACTATGATTTGCATAAAATTTGGGGAGACTGATATTTTTTTACATTTATAAACATTAAAATGATAAACATTATTATAACCAAAATCTTTAGAATCCTTTCTTAGTTCCTGAAGATAAACTCTGAGAAGTGGAATTGTAAGGTGCATTGGTTAAGATTCTTTGGTTTCAGCCAGGCGCCGTAGCTCATGCCTGTAATCCTAGCACTCTGGGAGGCCGAGGCGGGCAGATCACTCAAGGTCAGGAGTTTGAAACCAGCCTGAGCAAGAGCGAGACCCCGTCTCTACTAAAAATAGAAAGAAATTAATTGGCCAACTAAATATATATAGAAAAAATTAGCCGGCATGGTGGCGCATGCCTATATTTCCAGCTACTAGGGAGGCTGAGGTAGGAGGATCGGTTGAGCCCAGGAGTTTGAGGTTGCAGTGAGCTAGGTTGATGCCACAGCACTCTAGCCTGTGAGACTCTGACTCAAAAAAAAAAAAAAATAGATTCTTTGGTTTCAAGTGACAACTCAACTATTATTTTTGGATTGCCTATTGTGTGTCAGGCACTTGGGATCTCTGCTTTTGTGGAACACATGATCAAACTGCAGAAAGGTCACAAAGGTCAGAAGTAGAGCCAGCTCGAGGGGCAGCAGGATCCAGGGACATAAATGCTACCAGATTTCAAGACTTTTGTGTCTTTCTCTCTCTCCTCCCTCTCTCTTTTCATATCTTGTGTCTCTGTATCTTTCTGCACACTGGTGTCAATCTTTCCTTCTATAGATGAGCTGAATTCATGAAGAGTACACAGCTAAAGCAACTCGGAATTGCATTCTTTCAAGCTTACTCATTTTCAAGCTTAGTCATTTTGGAAGAAGGAGAAGTTCTTTTCCTCTGCTTCAGTTTGAACAATTTCTAGAAAGGAATCATAAGCCCACAACTTGGATGAATCATTGTGGCTAGGGGAGTGAGGAACTTAAATTGACCTAGCCTGGATCATGTGCCTACTTTTGTGGCCAGCGATCTGGAATTTCTAACCAGATAGATCCACAGGGGAATCATCAGCTGAGCAGCCATTCCAATTTGCGTCTACAGTTCTGAGTATACTAATTTTTGCCACTTTAAAAAACTGCTTTGAAATAATTTCAAACTTCAATACATTGACCGATAGTATTAAGAGTCAGATGTTTGCCTAGTGTAGTACATAAAGAAACCGAGGTAGAAATAACCTTTATATTTGAATGAATGTGGTAAAACAAGCAGTACATTGTAGAATTAAACATATAAGGGTCCAGAAGAACAAGAGAGAACTCTAAAAGGTAAAGGAGCCATTTATAAGGTTAGTTTAGAAAGCACCAAAAAAGAACCCATGGTGAACTTTTCTCATCCATAAACCCAGGGCCAGGAAATTCTTTAAACATTTAAGCTAACTATGTCACAGTCTGGGCAAGAAAAAAACTTTAATTTGGGGGTCATCTTTAGTCCCCCCACTTTTTATAATTCTCAGCCAATTAGTTATCAAGTCATGTCCACTCTACCTCTTAGCATCACTTGAATCTGTCTACTTCCTTCAACCTTCCCTGAACTCTCCTTGTCCAGGCCAGTCTCTTCTCTCATTTGGATTACTGAAAAAGTGTTCTAACTGGCTTCCTGATTCAAGTCTTGCTCCCTGTAATAGAGGCTTGTGTTTGCTTCCCAGTATCCATTTCTGCTCTTTCTTGGTAGCAGTTATCCAAAATTTCCTTTTGGAAAACACCCCTCTCCCATGCTCAGCCATCTGATTTGGGTGGGATTTAACCTCACCCTCAGTTCCAGGAGTGGATTCTGCTTAGCTACTTAGTACATTCCTATTGAATTTCTATTGGGTTAGTGAATTTATCTATTCCTTTGACCATGCCAGTGGGTGAAGGAGACACAATAAAATGTTTATTGGGGGCTTCTGGAAAGGAAGTTTCTCCTTCCAAGAGAGGCATTCTCTCCTCTTGCTGGACATGAGCAAAAGAAATATGGAAACTGTTACAGCCATCTTAGGATTAGGAGGAGAGCCAACCACAAGATAAAGTAGATATTACACAAGTCAAACAAGAGGAACGGAAAGGAATCATTCCAGAGTTCATATTACCTCTGAACTTACAGCTATATAAGCCAATAAACTTCCCAATTGTCTAAGCCATTTTCTGTTAGGTTTTCTATAATTTATAACCCAAATCATCCCAACTATACTCTCTTTCAATCCATTTTCCATTCTGAGTTCAAAACTAGTCATGTCACTTGAGAGAGGCAGAGAGCAAGTTGCTAGACTGTCAAATGACAACCCCAGAGAACTACCATATAATGTCATGAAGATAATGACACATGTAAAATACTTAGAACAGTACCTGTCACATAGTAAGTAAGCAGTTAGAATAAGGCATGGCAGTTAATAAACACTTGATCAACATCTTATTCTCAGCTTCAAACCTTACAATGACTTCCTTGTGCCCTTAAGGTAAAGTTCAAAAAACTTGTCCTATTATGCTGACTCCTTTTATGGTGACAAGATGGCTACAAGAGTTGCTAGGGCCCTTCCTAAACTTGGCATTCGCCTGCCACTTCACACTCTTGCCCTGCTATTTCTTTTACTTTATATTGTTTCCTTTTCACTTTATGGAGCTAACTTCTATTCTTCTTTTGGTTCAAGTGTCACTTTCTGAGGGACAATTTCCCTAGTCTCACAATTTAGGTTATCCTTTCCTGCTATATACTCTCATAATTACCTTTTGTAATATAAAAGGTGCTACAATGTAATACCTAGTATTTGTAATTATTTGTTTAAAATCTGCCTTCCTTTTTAAGAATATATACTCCCTGGGGACAGGGTTTTCTATCATACTATTAGCTATATTCTCAGAGTCCAACCCAGGGTCTGGAACCAAATGAATCAATAGACAAAGAACAGACATGGAACCCAGAATTATAGTGAAAGCAAAAAGTACATTTTAAGAGGAAACAAGTATTCCACCAAACCTAGCTTAAAGCTATCTAATATTAAAGAATCTGCATTTCTTGGGTTAAACTCCAATTTAGATAGGGCTCAGAGAGAAATGTGAACTCTGAGACCTCAAATATTGTGGTCTTCAAGTTGATTTTTGACTTACTGTGCTCTAGAATGCAACACCTGTATCTTTGCCCGTACATTTTCTATCATTTTGGTATTTTCTTATTCATTAATTCAATCAATATTACTCACAATCGCCTTTATTTATGCACTGCTACAGATGCTAGAGAAAGGATAAAAATAATATGATCCTGTAAGGAATTTATAGTCTAGTAAAAGAGATAGATGTATAAACAAATAAATTATAACATTAACATTGTGATAAGTACTGCAAGCAGAAAATAGTGATTATTGCTTTCTTCAAACATGAGGGCTTGTTAATCAGGAGACTTTCACTTGCAAGTGACAGAAACCTAATTGCCAACAGAGTAAACAGAAAATGGAACCTATTGGCTCACATAATTAGGAATTCCAGTGACAGAGATGTGCGGAGGGACTTAAATAATGTTGTTGGGTTTCCTTATCTTTTTATTTCTTGCAGTTCGGGTCTCATTTTTTTTCCTTGAAGTTAGACTCTGAAGTGTATTCCACGGTGTACCACCCAAATACCACTTTTAGGATTGAAGCACTGGTTTCCCTCAGCTTTGGGGAGTGTTGGCTGTTGATGGTTCAAAGTTGAGTCTGTCTCTGAGAATTGCCCTTAGACAAATTGAGGTGCCTCCTCAAGTTTATGTCTCTTCCCTGGGGACAGCTTCCATACAAAGACTGATCAAAGGCCTGGTCTCTTCTATTCAGGACATATCTGAAGAGCCATCTAGCTTTAGTTACCCATGGGATCAGTTGAGGAGTCTGAGGAATTTGAGGTCTGACTTTTGGCAGAACTATGCTGTGGAGAATATGGTTGAATTTGTTTCTTAATTCCAGAGATACAGGGATGAAATGGAGAGAAACAAAGAGGAGAAAATAAGAAGTGAAACCAAATAACTGTTCCAGCTAAAGAAAGACCAACCACCTTGCCCTGTGACCCCTTTCTTGGACCTTTCAGATCTTCATTAAGTGTTTGGGTACAAGTAGGTTTTCTGTAAAACCAGTGAAGACTCTGTTCTCCCCCCTGAACTAGCCTAGGATGGGATGCAACCATAGAGCGCAGGCATATTTAGGAGTTTAGGGACTTAATTCTGAGGAAATAAGTCCTAGAAATTTGTAGAAACAGTGGGTAGGGCTATGAAGTCTATAGGTTGTAAGGTTTACCTAGTGAACATCTGGATATATCTGTCATACCAAGAAATATCTTGGAGAATAGGGTATAGCTTCACCAATCACTTGAGGAACTAGTAGTAAAAGTAATCAATGCCAATAAATGACAATATGATAAAATAAAAGCAAAATGCTGTGGGAACAGAAAGGTCCTGAACAACTAACTGACATATTAAGAAAAAGATAGACTTACCGGGAATGGTGCCTTGTGCCTGTAGTCCCAGCTACTTGGGAGGCTGAGGTGGGTGGATCGCTTGACCCCAGGAGTTCAAGGCCAATTTGGGCAACATAGCAAGACCTTTGCCTCTAGATTTAAAAAGAAAGAAAGAAAGAAAGAAAGAAATAGATTTATATAAGTCATCAGTTGGCTTTATAATGCAGAGAAAAACTGCAGAAAGAATTAGCCAAGTCTGAAGTGATTATAAAGAAATGAGCTAGCAAGAAAAATTAGAAGTTCATTGTCCATGAAAAATTTAAAAATCAAATTATGTTCACCCACCTATGAGGATAGATAAAAATAACTGACATTCTGGGCTCCAACTTAAAACATTTTCAAAAATGTTCTCTCTTAAGTCCAAACAAAAACTAACATTTAAAAAAAATCAACTGAGGAGGTTTCTCTGCAAGTGCATTTATAACTGTGAGTGATAAATTCTACCAAAAGAAAGGCAAATGGGCCAGGTGCGGTGGCTCACGCCTATAATCCTAGCACTCTGGGAGGCTGAGGTGGGCGGATTGCTCAAGGTCAGGAGTTCAAAACCAGCCTGAGCAAGAGTGAGAATCCCCGTCTCTACTATAAATAGAAAGAAATTAATTGGCCAACTAATATATATAGAAAAAATTAGCCGGGCATGGTGGTGCATGCCTGTATTTCCAGCTACTTGGAGGCTGAGGCAGAAGGATTGCTTGAGCCCAGGAGTTTGAGGTTGCTGTGACTAGGCTGACGCCACAGCACTCACTCTAGCAACAAAGCAAGACTCTGTCTCAGAAAAGAAAAGAAACGAAAAGAAAAGAAAGGCAAATGAACTGAAGAGCCATTTCTGCCCCATTCTGTAGGGGTTTTCTGGTGGTGTGACTTGACATACAAAAGCAGAAATCTGAACTGAAAATAAAATAGCAAATTAAGAGAGCCATCTACTGGCAACTCCTTGAATTCCATTTAATTCATTCTGTTTCTATGCCAAATATTCTCCCATAATTAATACTGGAATCAACTTTCTGGATAAATTTAATCCACCCAACCTTCATGCTATATACTTTGTTTGAAGGGATATATGTTTAATCTAATAGTTACAATTTGTAACACAGATACCCATGTTTAGCAATTATTCTTTGAAATTTAGCTAACTTGGCTGTTAACACTAAGAATGATGATGACAGTATATATGTTTAGTAAAGTGAACACAGGAAGAACAGACAATATATGTTCAGCACTGGTCCAGGTACTTTACTTATATTGAGTCTTGTAATCTTCACAACAGCCTTATAAAGGAGGTACTGTTATTATTTTCATTTTTCAGATGAGTAAATTGAGCTCAGAGAAGTTAGATATCTTGCCCCAACTCAAACAGCTAAAAAGCTTTCCCTAGGAACAAGATATGGATATTGTTCTTGTAACTTTTATTCAACATTTTACTCGAGGATCTAGCTAGGGCAATTAGGTAAGAAAAAGACATAAAACACATCCAGATTGGAAAAAAAGCAAAACTGTTTGCCGATGACATCATATATATAGAAAATAAATCCCGGAGAATCCACAAAAATTGTTAGAGTTAAATAAGTGTACTCAAGGTGGTAGGATACAAGATCAATATACAACAAGCAATTATTTTTCTATACAGCAATGAATAATCTGAAAATGAAATTAAGAAAACAGTTCCATCTACAGTAACATCAAAAAGAATAAAATAGGCCAGGTGTAGTGGCTCATGCCTGTAATCCGAGAACTTTGGGAGGCTGAGGTGGGAGGATCACTTGAGACCAGGAGTTCAAAACCAGCCTGAGCAATATAGCAAGACTCCATTTCTACCAAAACAAAACAAACAAACAAATTTTAAAAACCCACAAAAGGATAAAAAATAAAATACTTAGGAATAACTTTAACACAAGAAGCCTAAGATTACTACACAATTTCTATGCGAAAACTAAAAAATCATTGAAAGAAATTAGAGAAGATTTAAATAAATCAGAAGATATCTGTGTTCATGGATTGGAAGATTTAATACTGTTAAGATGCCCATACTCCTGAAAATGAGCTATAGATTCAATGCAATTCCTATCAAAATTCTAGCTGGCTTTTTTGGGGGAAGAAATTGACAAGATTATCCCAAACTTCACATGGAAATGCAGGAGACCCGAAAGAGCCAAAACAGCCTTGAGAAAGAACAAAGTTGGAGGACTGACATTTCCCCATTTCAGAACCTATCACAGGCTGGCATGGTGGCTCATGCCTATAATCCTAGCACTCTAAGGAGGCCAAGGAGGGCGGATCGTTTGAGCTCAGGAGTTTGAGACCAGCCTGAGCAAGAGCGAGACCCTGTCTCTACTAAGAAAATAGAAATTAATTAACTGGACCATTAAAAATATTTTTAAAAAAATTACCCAGGCATGGTGGCACACGCCTGTAGTCCCAGCTATTTGGGAGGCTGAGGCAGTAGGATCGATTAATGCCAGGAGTTTGAGGTTGCTATGAGCTAGGCTGACACCACAGCACTCCAGCCTGGGCAACAGAGTGAGACTCTGTCTCAAAAATAAATAAGTAAATAAATAACCTATTGCAAAGCTACAGTAATCAAGACATGTGGTGCTGGCATAAGGATAGACATATATATCAACAAAATAGAATTGCAAGTCCAGAAATACACCCATAATTTATGGGCAATTAATTTTCAACAAGGATGCCAATGCGATTTTGTGGGGAAAGAATAATCTTTTGAACAAATGATGCTGGGACAACTGGATATCCACACATAAAAGAATGAAGTCTTACTTCATACCATGAACCCAAGGAACTCGAAATGGATCAAAGACCTAAATGTAAGAGCTAAAACTATAATATTCTATCTTCCTAGCTTGCCAAAAATATACCTTTATACTAGCAAATTGGGAAATATGTTTAAACTTATGATTTTATGCAATTGAATGCCATCAAAATAACAAAGATGATTGAGATTAATGTGTTTGTGTATCCTGTTGATGGACTGGCAATGTTTGGATTAGCAATAAAAGAAAGACGTACATAATTTATAAATTATTGCATACTATATTAGTTTGCTAGGGCTGTCATAACAAAGTACCACAAACTGAGTGGCTTAAAAAACAGAAATTTATTGTCCTACAATTCTGGAGGCCAGAAGTCCATGATCAAAGCATCAACAGGGCCATGCTCCCTCTGAAGGAGCTGGAAAAGGATATGTTCCAGGCTTCTCTTTTAGCTTCTGGTGCTTCATTGGCTTAGGAAAGTATAATTCCAAATGTCACATGAAGTTATCCCTGTGTGCATGTCTGTGTCCAAATTTCTTGTTTATAAGGATACCAGTTATATTGGATTAGTAGCCCATATCTCCAGTATTGCCTCACCTTAACTAATCATATCTGCTGTTACTGTATTTCCGAAAAAGGTCATATTCTGAGGCACTAGGGCTTAGGAATTCAACATATGAGTTTTAGAGGGAGACACAATTCAACCCTAACACATGCTTATTTCATAGGATTAATTTTCTTGCCTTAAATCAAAACCACAATGAAATATCACTTAACTCCAGTGAGAATGGCCTTTATCAAAAAGTCCCCAAACAACAAATGCTGCCATGGATGTGGAGAGAGAGGAACACTCCTATACTGCTGGTGGGACTGCAAACTAGTTCAACCTCTGTGGAAAGCACTATGGAGATACCTCAAAGCGATACAAGTAGATCTACCATTTGATCCAGCAATTCCACTACTGGGCATTTACCCAAAAGACCAAAAGTCACTTTATGAAAAAGACACCTGCACTTGAATGTTTATAGCTGCACAATTCATAATTGCAAAGCTATGGAAACAACCCAGGTGCCCATCAATTCATGAGTGGATTAATAAAACATGGTATATATGTATACCATGGAATACTACTTAGCTTTAAGAAACAATGGTGATATAGCACCTCTTGTATATTCCTGGATAGAGCTGGAACCCATTCTACTAAGTGAAGTATCTCAAGAATGGAAAAATAAGCACCACATGTACTCACCAGCAAATTTGTATTAACGGATCAACGCCTAAGTGGACATATAGGAGTAACATTTATCGGGTGTCGGGAGGGTTGGGGGGGGTGGAGGGGATGGGTATATACAACCACAACGAGTAAGATGTTCAACATTTGGGGGATGGACATGCTTGAAGCTCTTACTCGAGGTGGGAGGGGGGCTTGGGCAATATATGTAATCTTAACACTTGTACCCCCATAATACACTAAAATAAAAAAATATAAATTTTCTTGCCTTCAATTCAGTAAAATAAACATGCTATTATAATCAATATTTTTACATAATTATATTCCATTGTGTAACAGCCTAAAGAATTAAAAAACAAAAAGTATAAGTTTATAAGATTTGTGTAAATTTTATAAAGCTATAAATTAAAATAAATATAAATTTGGACATTATTTTAGTATTTTCAAAAAGTTATTTTTCTTCTAAAATTGTTAATTTCACTTATTAAAATTCAAAGTCAAACAATATTTTGATTAATAAAAATAAAAACTATTCAAGTAAAACTGAATTTTATTCAATATTCAGAAAATTTATTGAAACCTTATTAAATATATTTATAAAGATAAAACGATTTGCCGTGTTAATGTTCACTGTCCATCTGGTTGCTAATGTAAAGAATTAGTAAGCAACTTCATGAATTATTATGTTGAGATCTACATGGATATACTTTTAAGAACAATATTTATTACTTCACAATTTTTGTGGGTTAGGAATCTGGGCATGGCTTTAGGTGGGTCCTGCACCATGGTCTCTGACATGTCTGCAATCAAAGTGTTGGCCAAGGTCTTTGAAGGGCATGACTTGGGAAGAATATGCTCCCAAGTTCATTCAGTGGTTGTTGACAGGATTCAGTTCTTTGCAGGTTGTTGGACTGAGGGCCTAAGTTCCTCACTGGTATTGGTCCTAGGCCACCCTCAGTTCTTTGCTATATGGTCCTGTCCAACAATAGCAGCTTGTCTCATCAAAGCACATGAGCCAAGAAGGAAATAGAGAGACTCTGCTAGCAAGATGGAAGTCATAGTCTCTTAAAACCTAATCATGAAAGGGACATCCTATCACTTTTGGTGCACTCTACTTGATAGAAATAATACACAAGGTCCAGTCCACACTTAGGAGGAAATGATAACACAAGGGCATAAAAATGAGATGGGGATCACTGGTGACCATGTTAGAATACTGCCTACCACAATCACCATATACAACTGTTAACTGCACCTGGAACCCAGTAGGTACTAAATATTATTACATTCCTTGGCTTGTCTAAAATGTCTTCACTTTTAGGTGACTTGAACTCTCAACAGAATGACTCTAAAACTCACTTTCTTTCTTTCCTTCTTTTTATTCCTCTCATTGTTTTGAAAGATACTATTTTCCAATTATAAAATAAATATGTACAGATTGTAAATAATTTGTGAAGTATAGAAAAGCAGTAGGAAGAAAGAATTATCCAAAGTTTCATCATTTAAATGCAACCATTGTTGACATTTCGGTCTGTATTTCTCCATATCTTTTCTTCTATGTGTAATTTTCTTTGTTTAACAGAATTGTGACTGTTTTACAAGTATAATTTTTTTTATCCAGTTGTTTTCACCTACCATTAAAACATAAGGCACATTTCCATGTAATTATGAACTGTTTATAAACATTTTAAATAAACCCATGTTCTTTTATCTATCTTACACTGAAAGACTAAGTCAAATATTGCTCATAAACATTCCTTCTGTTAGTCTAAATTTCAGCCTGGCCCAATTTCAGATTCTTCCCAATCTAAAAATAGCATCTCTCTCTGTCTCTGTCTCTGTCTCTCTCTGTCTGTCTGTTTTGATAGAGGATTAACTATTTTTGGTGTTTGGAGACTCAGGAAATTGGGTAAGGCTTGGAGGAAGAGGAAAGCGTATAATGTTGGCAGTTTGTTATTTGAACCAAAAACCAGGTCTCAAACTTTGAAATGGGGGGAAGTTCAGAAAGAGGATTACTCACTTAATATTAATATGAAGTTGATATTAATATCTTGATATCACAAAAACTATAATTTTTAAATATAATTATAAAAGCCTTAGATTTATACATTTTAAGTAAAAAGGTAGCCAGAAAGAACTCCTCTTGATATTTATTCTTTTTGACTTCTTTACAGAAACACAAAAGCTCAAAAGGATCATGTTTATTTAGTTCTAGTACTTAATTAAAGATTATTATTTATTTAATAACTTCACAAAGTCTATACTACTGAATCCCAAATGCCAGTTTTTTAAATGAAACCACCTAGCTTTTATAATGCTTTAGTCTTTGAGACATGGCTAATCATAAACTCCATTGGCAATGTGCCTATGTGAATATGACATTGTCTTGCCAGTGAGGAGCTTCAAATGTACTGACGGAGATAAGCATGTAAATAATAAATGGTAAAACAAGGCAGAATGTGAACAGCACTTAATAAAAACACAAAGTCTTATTTATAATGACATCAAAGAAGAATAAATTCTGAATGATGAAGGTTTTGCATCGGAGATGGCAATTTGAGCTGGGCTAAATGTATTTAATATATATGTATGTGTATATATATATGTATGTGTGTATACTTTTGTATTAATATACATGTGCATACATGTATGTATATATGCATTTATGTATTATGTATGTATATATAAATACCGATTTAGAAACAACTCAGGTTTGAGAAAAACCTAAACTGTGAGGAAACAGATTACAACCAAGATAATGACCCTTAACAGTTTAATGTATACTCTTAAATTTTTATGAATATACTTACACAAAATATTATTACAAACATCTGTTAATTTAATGAATATGTATATTCTGGCCTACAACATTCTAGGTACCGTCTTACAGGCTCAAGTTACATCAGCGAACAAAAACGATAATTCTTTCTCTCAAGGAGCTTATGTTTTAGTGGGTTGAGACAGAGAATAAATAAAAACTAAAATAAGTAAATTATGTAGGATGCTAGAAAGTGATAAGTCCTATGTGGATAGAGAGTGGAAGGAAAACAGGGTATGGAAGGGAGGATCAAGAGTCCTGAGGGGTGGATTGCAATTCTAAATTGGGGGTCAGGGTAAGGTTCATTTTGAAAGTGACATGTGAATGAAGATTTAAGGGAGGTAAGGGAATGAGGCTAGCAGATATGAGGGAAGAGAATTGCAGGTAGAGAATTCTTAGTGCAAAAGCTCTAAGATGGGAAAGTGCCTCACCTGTGCATTTTTCTAGTCAGAAAAGTCTTTAGTATTTGGAAGTTGACAAGCTCATTATGGCAAATACAAGTTTTCCAATATTCTAATTATCACTTAAAAGCTCAAAATTCTATCATCCGCAAAAAAATACTGTGCTGTTTTCCTTGAAGTCACAGGCTCACTTCATTTGTGAAAAAATTTCTGTCCAATGCCAAATCTGAACAAACATAGTTTGTCTGTTATTTACTCTTTCATGTAAAAATGCTATTCCAAGGAAAAATTGACACAGGCACTGGCATGGCTGCCACCACCATTGTTGTCTCACTGGGTTATCTGCACCCCAAGTTCACCGGCTTTCAGCCAGCACAGCAACAGGAACTGCCCAAGGACTGCAGCCTTTGTGGCCTGTCTTATGAAAAGTCCCAGGCTGCTTTTGTCAGCTGGTATTGGGGCTAGCCTGAATTTGGGTTTCAATGCAAACTCCCACAGTCACTCCACTCTCTTTCCTCTGAGCACACAGATTGTCTCTCTACTTGGTGGTCGAGGGGTGGCATAGGCAATGCAAGATTGTCTTTTCTGCCCTCTTCAGTGCCTCTTTCCTTGATATGTTAAAATCAGGTAGTACGATTGCTCACCTGATTTTTGGTTCTTCTGAAAGTGCTTCCTTGCATGGATAGTTGTTGAAGTTGGTGTTCTTGTGGAGGGATGATTGCTGGAGATTTCTATTTGAACATCTTTCTCTGCCCCCTCTCCCTGGAATCCCTCAATTTGAGAGAAACTGACCTTCTTTGTTCTCTTAGTATCTTGTCCATACCTCTGTCATAACATTTATCACACTGTACTGTGGGACCACAACCTCCTTACTTGAATTCTCTTTATATTTCCAGGATCTAGCATAGTTGTGGGTCTTTAGTAAATACTAGGTGCTGTGAAGAGATTCTATGCTGCATTTGAAGGCTACTTTGTAGCACTTGCTGAATTATTGCTATGAAAGGAAAAGTAATACAGAATAATATTGCATTTAGGAGGGAAGCTGAGTCCACTGAAGGTGATTTCACAATTATGGGGATTCTGTACATGTTTGTAGGCTGAGGTAAAGAGGGTAGTGGAGAGAGAGGTTGAAGATATAGTGGAGGGGATAGAAACAACATCATTTGGAAAGGAGGAAAGATTTTTGCCAAATTTTCTTTAAAATTTTTTAGCCTTTACAAGTCTATAAGGTATTCGTCTCATCAAAGCTGAGTTTAACTTCTCTCAACATAATATTCCCAATAATACATGGTACACATTTACTTATTAAATAGAACCTCTATCTTTTCCTGGTCCAGGAGGGAAACAGATAAAAGGAGGAAA
Source organism: Mirza zaza (assembly GCA_008750895.1). Lineage (NCBI taxonomy): Eukaryota > Metazoa > Chordata > Mammalia > Primates > Cheirogaleidae > Mirza > Mirza zaza. The sequence continues at coordinate 27,822 of VSMD01030076.1, forward strand.
GATTTTTGCCAAATTTTCTTTAAAATATTTTAGCCTTTAGACATCTATAAGGTATTCATCTCATCAAAGCTGAGTTCAACAGCTTTGATGTTCTCTCAATATAATATTCCCAATGATTCATGGTACACATTTACTTATTAAATAGAACCTCCATCTTTCCCTGGTCCAAGAGGGAAACATAAGAAATATACCTGGTAGAAGTTAAGAATTAAAAATTTACTCACAAAGATCTGGAGCTGCATCACAATCAATGGCATTTGAATGGCTGGTATGCTTTCAAAGTATATGCCTGGAACATGATCGCATTTAGATACCTAAGATAAATGTTACCTATATATTATAAATTTATATATGTATACGTACACATGCATATATACACATACTAAGTAGTAAATTGCTGTCTTTCATGATTATTAAATTTGGCATTCTTATTAATCAAACATTCTGATTTTTATAGTTATTATATAACCTAAATTGCTAATTAAAAAAATAAAGCACAGATATTAGAAATAGCTTACATTAAAACTACATAGTATGAATGAGAAGAGAGTTTCAGGGCCTTAGTCATCACTATGAGCTTTCACAAACATTTATTGAGAGCCAGTTACTTTGTACAAAGAACTGTACTTACAGCTGGGAAGAACACAGATATTTGAGATGCAGCTTCTGTCTTTTAGAAGGCTTATTAGATATTATTGAATTCCAATTAACCAAATGCATAAGTGATCATTAAAAATCAGTGTTATACATATTTTACTTTCTTTTTTCTATTCTGATAAAGCTCTTCTGTTTATTTCCCTTTAAATCTTCCCTAATTATATAAACCGTCTGTGTTTCAGAATCAGCTTATAGTGCCTAGACAGAGTGCTTTGTGCCTAGTAGCATTCATCATTTATTTGATGCACTGAAATGAACACTTTGTCCAGTTTTAATTTTTGTGTGGTTGGCAACTGGCTGAATTAGAATGTCAGTTGCCACATTTAGAGACACATTTAGAGAATATTGCTGAGTGCTGCAGCTGTAAGAATCTTTTGAAAAAGCATAAAGTCTGTTACATAAATTATGTACTTTTTAAACTCTCTTCCACGTTCATTTGCACAATTGATCATTGAAACTGCTTTAGAAATGTGTATCAAATATTTAGCATGTTTTTAAGCTTTCTTAATAACATCACTAATAAGTGGATGCAATTTTGTGTTTATTTACTACAAACACCTATGAATATCAAATAACCTAATTATTGTTCATCAACATTACCTTTGATTCATTCCAATGGAAATGTTCTCTCTCACTGCATTCATATTGTTTTGGTACATAAGCATGGAAAACAGAAGACTGTTTTCCATGAGCATAGATTTTAAATATTTACTTGCTAGTGCTGCATAATTTAGCACATTGGAGTTGGAAAGCAGTTTATAGGGTAGCTGATTCCATGACAGAGTTACAGAATATAATGTCCTTCTGTGACTGCTACCTGAAGTTGTAAAAATGAAAAGCATTCTACTCCTTTTCTCTAACCAATTAAAATTTGTTATGAGAAATCCACAGAAAACCAATGTTTGTGGTATACACACAATTTAATTTTGTGTATTAATTATCATATATTTAAGAATCCAGGCACTGTTTCTCATAACCTATTAATATACAACATCAAAAGTAAAATATATTCATTCTTCTAATCCAAGTGTTTATGGAAGTTACAGAGAGGCATTCAGATAGCTTGTTAGATGCATGTTATCTCTCCTAAATATCAGAACAGACTTATGTCCTTCAAAATATGAAATCACAGGCTATCTAATCAGGCAAGAAAACAACTATTTTGTTTACTAACTGTAATAAATGTTCCATTTATCATCCTATCATACCCTTTGATTTGGTTCCCTTACCACATGAATAGAAAATAAATAGCTACATTACCAATTTTTGTGAGAATAATAAAATATTTCAAACCACTAAACACATGAAAAAGTTGAACAACCCGTTTCAAGCTTAATTTTGAACTTTTCAAATCTGCATCCTGGAAGGCTTTCATTCCCATGTGGTTCCATAGTCTGGTAGTACAGACTGTTTATGTTTTACTTTTAGCATTTAGTATAATTTCCTATACAATGCAGGAGCATGTCTAGTAGTCCTTGCTCCAAAAAAATCTGCAGTACTGCAAAACGACATAGGATTACATTTTGCCATAATTTAGTATTTCTCTTGACATTCCTTAGGAGTGAAGATAATTTCCATTTCATAAAAAACCTCTTCAGACTGTCCTGTTTCGATCCTTGAAAATAATCTAAAAGCAGAAAACGAGTGCACACATCCCATGATGTTTTATAAGTAACCTATAATCCTAACAATAGCTTGGCTTGTCGTACCTTCACAACAGGCTAAGAGGGCATACTGGTATTTTATCAAAGGGGGCTTGGTCTGAGATCTACATTGGTCTGGAGCGAAGGTAAAGGGACGAGTGTCGCAGTGCATGCTGGATCTTGCAGTTCCTGCGCCGGAGGCAAGGCAGTGGTGTTGCGTGGCATTCTGGGAGTTGAAGTCCAAGTGTTCAACAGGTACTATGGCAGCCGTAATGTGCTTTCTCTATTAGAGAGACTCTGTTTACAGATGGGTACTTTCTCTCAGTTCTGCGTTTTCCGCCTTGGTGGGTTAGGGGTAAGGGTGGCGAATAGGTGGAAAAAAGGGGTAGATGAAGTAAGCGCAGCAGAGGCCTGAATGCTGTTGCTATCGCTGCCGCCAATCGGAAGACTTTGGTGCCCCGGAAGTGACCTGATAGGTTTGAAGGGGAGGCCGTTGCCCTAACTACGGTGGCCGGGAGCTCGAGGTACCTGTAGCTTCGGCGCCGAGGTTGGAGCGTCTGTGTGTGGGAGGACTGCGTTTGTGCTGGCTGCTGCTGCTGGAGATGGAGCATTCCCGGGCTGGTGGCTCCTGCACATTCTTATAGTTCTCCAGTCCTGTTTCGCTGAGGGATCGTCTTGACGAGGCTAGTGGAGTCGAGGAGGTTGGGACTTTGTGTCTCTTTTCCCTGTGTGACCGGGTTTCTTGAGGGGCCCTGCCCACAGACAAGACCTTTTGGCCAACCATCTGGGTTTTCTGAGGGTTTTGGTGCCTCCCTCATCTCTCCTTTCTAGTGTCATTTGTCTTCTGACTCCTCCTCGCTCAGTCCTGGGTTCCAGACATAACAAACCGTAAGCCTGACTGTGGGCAGCCGGTCCCCTTTTCCTTGTGTTTTTCTTAAGTGTTCCAGGCATGACTTTCTTGTCCCGTGTGCTATCGCATCCATTTGACCCCTTCCCCATGCCAGTCAGTGCTCTGTCACCCTGTTTCTCCTCATTAAAAACAAATAAACAACCTCACACATAATTTGAAAAAAAAAAAAAAAAAACAGATCCCCAAGATCTCAATCTACTCACTCTTGGCTTTTTCCTTTTTGGCCTTTGTTACGGCTTCAAACTATAACAAACTAGCTTGAATATATTAATGCCTTTCCATCTGAATGTTAACATTCATTCACTTTGTTTGGTTTTCCGCTCACCTTCAACCCTCCCTCCCCAACCCACATCTAAGGGCTTTTGAGGTCGGGGGTTTAGAATACATTTTTACATATCGTGACCGTGAATATGACAGCCCTCAACGGCCAACTCAAGCGGGATTCTGATTATTGAGCTTATTTTTAAAATGATTTCTTTGGCTTACATTTTCGTTTTGTACTGATTGTTTTTCCACATGGGATTCACTCCTACTCTATAGTTAGAGGAGAATACCTCATCCTACAGCTCCTTATATCTGAATTACTTAGGAATTTTCTTCTGTTTTCCTACTTGGACCATATGTCCCCAGTGGAATTTTTGCAACGATTTTGTGTCAGTTGATGGCAGATAGACACAAGGGAGTGATCGTTCCTTCTTGCTTGCATGTGATTTGTATTAATATAATAATTAGATTATAAGCCATTGAAAGTACCTGGAGGGATTGGGAATGTGTTGAAAAGTAAAAGTCTATGTATTTTCTGAGTTTCAAATTGATAAAGCTTCTTTTCTGAACAGAGAAGAGTTTCTAATTAGTCCAATAAACTGATGCCATATTGAATTATCAGTTCATTGGCTGTAAAATTTAAGTTAAAAAGTGGCCAAATAAGGAATCGTATCACTTAGTAAAAAGTGGTGCTTTATAGAATAAAAGTGGTGCTTTTATTCTATAAAATGAAATGCAAATGTGTTGAAAAATGTATTTGTGATAATTGCCTATGAAATATTTCTAGACATTTTGATAGTTCTGATAAATGGCATTGTATGCTATTCACTAATGTTTTGTAGAAAGAAATTTGGAAATTCTTGGCTGTCTGGGGACCATGTAACTCAAATGAGTTTGCAGCTTCTTTTCTATTCTGATTATTACACTAGAGAGGTTCTCATAAAAAATGGATCGCTCGAGCTCAGGAGTTTGAGGCTACAGTGAGCTATGATCCTGCTGCTACACTCCAGCCTGGGTAACAGATTGAGAACCTGTCTCAAGACAAACAAGCAAACAGAAACACTAAGACTATCATTCTTTTCTAAGAGGTCAAATATAATCTGTGTATGTCAGTAAAATATATATCTTGATACTTGCACAGTGTCACATTGGGATTATTCCTAATTAATCCGAAATATTTTCAGCCATGGTTAAGATTTGGGGTTTGGGGGTGGGTATTAAAAAAAGATTTGGGGCTAAATATATTTCAGAATTAATTCACTCGTGGAATTCTTTATGGAGAAATGCTAAGGAGCTAGGCATTACTCAAACTTTTAATATTTATTCTGAGATTTCATTTAGTAGGCATTTATTGAATACTTCTTACTATTTAACTATTGCCACAAAGTCATCAAAATATTTATTGATGAGTATCCTCTTCTTGTCTTCAACTCTGTACTAGATGCTTTATTTATTTATTTATTTATTTAGAGACAGAGTCTCGCTTTGTTGCCCAGGCTAGAGTGAGTGCCATGGCGTCAGCCTAGCTCACAGCAACCTCAAACTCCTGGGCTCAAGCAATCCTCCTGTGCCTCAGCCTCCCGAGTACCTGGGACTACAGGCATGCGCTACCATGCCCGGCTAATTTTTTCTATGTATATTAGTTGGCCAATTAATTTCTTTCTATTTATAGTAGAGACAAGGTCTCCTGCTCTTGTTCAGGCTGGTTTCGAACTCCTGACCTCAAGCAATCCACCTGCCTTGGCCTCCCAGAGTGCTAGGATTACAGGCGTGAGCCACCACGCCCGGCCTATACTAGATGCTTTTAAAGCATTATCTCAGTTAATTATAACAACTCAGTGAGCTATTGAGTATTATTTACGTTTACCAGATGAAGAAACTGAAGCTCAAAAAGTTTTAGTCATTTAGTTCAGTTCTTTTTGACTCTTGCCACTGTACCACAGCTGCAAAGATTTGTTCTCTACCTTAAAATATATAGAGTATTAATTCAACAAATACTTGCTGAGCAGCAACTTTTCTAGGCCACAGTGTTACAGTAGTGAATAAATACAGTCTCTCTTCTAGGTGTTGGGGACATAGCAGTGAGCAAAAGAGACAATGAAAGTTCCTGCTCTTAGGGAGCCTTGTACTCTAGCAGAATGTATGAGATATAAACTTTGCCTTCAGAAGCAGATAATATAGCCTGTATGTGTTTGATTTTATGTGAATATTTTACAGTATTAAAATGGAGAAGAGATATTAGCTAGGGAAGGTTTCATGAAGAAGATGAGCTTTAATCTGGAATTTAAATAATGGTTAGGGATTTGGTAGGTAGAAATTGGGAGGGAAGTAATTCCAGATTGAGTTATAAAATGAACAAAATTCCTAAGGCCAAATTGTAAGGGAAAGAGATTAGAAGGAAGGACAGGAACTGGACTGTTGTATCTTCAGTTTTCTTGCACATAGTAGGTACACAATAAATTTGAAAAAGATGTCTAAATGAATGAAGCTATGGCAAGAGTACATATATAAGGTAAAAAGGAGTTAGATAGATAACTGAGAATGATTACATTGGGAATGGAGGAAAGGAATGGATTTAAGAGCTGTTAGTAAAAGAAACCAGTAGGCTCTTTTAATTATTAAATGTTGGGGATGGGGTGGTAGCCAAGGGAGACTAGATCATCAGGTTTGAACTGAGTGGACCAGGTGATCTGTAGATTTACTTATTTTATCAGGTCATGAGATTAAAAAAAAATTCCAAGATGCATCATTATTTGATTATTTATGAATCACTAAGAGAAAAAACATTGTCAGTTAAACAGACCAAGAGTGTTAATTGTAAGATGTGTTTCAATTTCAGAGTTAAAATGTAAAAATCTGTGATCTAGGCCGGGCATGGTGGCTCACGCCTGTAATCCTAGCACTCTGGGAGGCCACAGCGGGTGGATTGCTCAAGGTCAGGAGTTCAAAACCAGCCTGAGCAAGAGCAGGAGACCCCATCTCTACTAAAAATAGAAAGAAATTAATTGGTCAACTAAAAATATAAGAAAAAGAAAAAATTAGCCGGGCATGGTGGCGTATGCCTGTAGTTCCAGCTACTAGGGAGGCCGAGGCAGGAGCATCACTTGAGCCCAGGAGTTTGAGGTTGCTGTGAGCTAGGCTGACACCATGGCACTCTAGCCAGGGCAACAGAATGAGACTCTGTCTCAAAAAAAAAAAAAAAATCTGTGATCTAGAATTGATGACATAGGTATTCTTTATGATGGTCAGTAAACCTTATACCCACTTTATTTTTATTTTGGGGGGACTATTTATACATAGATTTGTAATCTTTGACATGCATTCAATCATTTAGCATTTATTTATTAATGAGGCGCTCTTCTAGGCCACAGTGATATAGTAGTGAATAAATACAGTCTCTACCTTCAGAATTTACTGTGTAATGGGAGGCAGGCATAAATCAAATTCTCAGTCAAAGAAATTTAAAGTTACAACTATGGTAAGTGCTATAAAAAAGGACTTGATGTTATATAGAGGAAGAACTGATTATAAAGGGGATAAGAGTAGGGGTGGGGAGAGGCCAGTTAGAAGACTGTTAGAGTAGTGCAGATGAAAGATGATAATACCTTGGACGAAGTGATAGTGAAGACAGAATTGAATTCAAGAGATGTTCAGGAGGTGGAACTGGGTGATGGATTAGCTATGGAAGGTGAGGGAGAGGAAGATATCATTGGCTGCCTCTGGGTTTTTGGCTTAAATATCTGGATGGGTTGTGGTGCAATTCACTGAGATAGAAAACACTGAAAGAGGACCAGGTTTGGGGAACATGCATTGTTTATTTATTTATTTTTTTTTTGAGACAGAGTTTCACTTTATTGCCCAGGCTAGAGTGAGTGCCGTGGCGTCAGCCTAGCTCACAGCAACCTCAAACTCCTGGGCTCAAGCAATCCTGCTGCCTCAGCCTCCCAAGTAGCTGGGACTACAGGCATGTGCCACCATGCCCGGCTAATTTTTTCTATATATATTTTAGTTGGCCAATTAATTTCTTTCTGTTTATAGTAGAGATGGGGTCTCGCTCTTGCTCAGGCTGGTCTCGAACTCCTGAGCTCAAACGATCCGCCCACCTCGGTCTCCCAAAGAGCTAGGATTACAGGCTTGAGCCACCGCGCCCGGCCTGCATTGTTTATTAATATTTTTTTATTGTGGCAGCAGTGTTCAAGATTAGTTTCTTAGTTAATTGTTTTCTCTTTTGTGTCATTGTTTCAGTTTAGTATATTTGAGTATTGCTATACCTGAAAAAAGGTTTTTTTGATGTTTTTTTCTCTTGAATGAGCAGGGTTGAAGTTCTAGATGAAACCATCTAGAAATATATCAGTATCTGTTTTGAATCTATATGTAACATATTAAACCATATATATGAATAGGTAACTGAGTAATGCAGTTATATATCATCTTCCTTTTCTTTTTTTTTTTTTTTTTTTGAGACAGAGTCTCACTCTGTTGCCCTGGCTAGAGTGCTGTGGCATCAGCCTAGCTCACAGCATCACAGCAACCTCAAACTCCTGGGCTTGAACCATCCTTCTGTCTTAGCCTCCCGAGCAGCTGGGACTACAGGCATGTGCCACTGTGCCCGACTATTTTTTATGTATATTTTTAATTGGCCAATTAATTTGTTTCTATTTTATAGTAGAGCCAGGGTCTGAACTCTTGCTCAGGCTGGTTTCAAACTCCTGACCTTGAGCAATCAATCTGCCCACCTTGCCCTCCCAGAGTGCTAGGATTACAGGCGTGAGCCACCGTGCCCGGCCTACTTTTTATTTTTTATTTTTAAATTTTTTGTAGAGTTAAGGGTCTCAATTTGTTGCCACGGCTGGTCTCAATCTCCTGGCCTTAAGCTCTCCTCCCATCTAAGCCTCCTAACATGCTGGGATTAAAGTCGTGAGCCACCTGACCTGGCCTTTTGCTATTTATTAGCAGTATGACCTTGCAGGAGTTATAGAGCCTTTCCAATCCTTTCTTGGTTTTTATTTATAAGATAAGGATAATAATAGTACCTGCCTTACAGAATTGTTTTAAAGATTAAATGAGATGATATATGTACATAGGTTAACAACATCTTGGTACAAAGTTTAAGTGCTTATTATTATTATTATAGTGATACTGAGTCTGAGATCATCTGGAGTTCTGTGTCAACAATTTAATTTTAGGGTTCCTTATAATGCATAAAACTTGATTTGGGGAAAAATTTGTTTGGTATTTATATTTGGATTTGGAGAAAATATTATATAAGATAGCTTTGCTTATTCACTATTGTCCTAAATGAGCCAGCACATGTCATCTTTTACAGAATTCTTATTAGAGATTATGTTAAATTTATAGCTATAATAGAAAACCGATGGTTTTGCTTGTGATGATTTATTATTTGTTAGGATTATTACCTTTACTTTTAGCCAAACCTTTTTGAACTTTGTGTGTGTATGTATGTGTGTATATATCTATTTTTTTGGTCTTAGGGATAGGATGAAGAAGTAGTTAGGCTTTATAAAGTCTGATCAGTTGCTCTAAAGGCAACTTACTTTCCAACTTTTTTTCTTTTGAAAATTTCAAACCTATAAAAAAGTTGAAAGAGTAGTGCAACAAATACTTGTATATCCTTCACCTAGATTCACTAGTTGTTAACTCTGTTTCTTTTTTGTGCACATGCTTAGTGTTGGACAAATGCTCTTTCTCTACATGTAAATACACACACATACTCTTTTTTTCTTACTCAATTAGTTGAAAGTAAGGTAGAGACATCCTGATACTTCATCCCTAAATACTTTATCATGCATATCCTAAGAACTAGGGCATTCTCTTACATAACTATATTGCCATTAGTATACCCAAATAATTTAACTTCAATATGGTAATATTATCTAGTGTATAGTCCATATGCAAAATTAGATTTTTCTAAATATCCCAGTAGTGTCATTATAGTATTAAAAAAATTACTGAATCTGGCTGGACACAGTGGCTCACACCTGTAATCCCAGTGCTTTGAGAGGCCGAGACAGGAGAATCACTTGGGGCCAAGAGTTCAAGACCAGCCTGGGCAACATAGTGTGACCCCATCTATACAAAAAAATTTTAAAAATTATAACTGAACCAAACTGGGTTCATTTGCTGGTGTACAATGAAAAGCCAAACACTGAAGCACTGAGATTTTGCAGTGAGAAAGTTTGTCAAGCGGCCAAAATAAGCAGACAGGAGTCAGACTCAAATTTGTTTCCCCCAGCTAGGGATTGGGACAAGTTTAATAGAGCATAATGAGGTGTGATCTTATAGGATCTTTTGATGGAGTGATGCTAAGAATTGTACTTTGACTGGATCCTGCCATCAGGTGATGCCAGGGTTCAGTCTGATTGGATCTTGGATCCTGCCATGCAGTGTCTACTTCTTAATTCAGTTCCTGCTCCTTCTCAGAGCATTTAGGTTCAGGCCATGGTGCACACTTGGTTCATTTGGGCATGCTCTGGTTATGTGACCTTCAACTTGGGGAGAGGATCATGGAAACTAAAAAACAACTCACAACTTTGTTACATAAAAGGTAAACCAGATTGGTCTGATGTGGTTATAAAATTAGCTGGGCTTCATGGCGGGAGCCCTTGGACCTAGCTACTCGGCAGATTGAGGCAGGAGGATCTCTTGAGTTGGGGAATTCAAGGTTATAGCTTGCACCACTGTTCCAGCTTGGGCAAAAGGGCAAGACTCTGTCTCTTTAAAAAAAAAACCAAAAATCCCCAAAACCCAAAAAACCAAATTCGGTTAGAGATCATGAGTTGTATTTAGTAGTCATGTCTCTCTGTTTTAAGTCTCCCCTGTTTCTTTTTCTTTTTTCTTTTTAATCTGTAAATCATTGTCATTTTTAAAGAGTGTTGGCAAATTGTTTTGTAGAAGGCCTCACAAAATTGATTTGTCTGATTGTTTCCTCACAGTTTCGGGTTGTCTTTTTGTGTGTGTGTGTGTTGTTTTGTTTTTTGTGTTTTTACGATCACATGGGTGATGTTTTTATTTTTATTTTTCTTTATTTTAGCATATTATGGGGGTACAAGTGTTAAGGTTACATATATTGCCCATGCCCCTCCCCCCCTCGAGTAAGAGCTTCAAGCGTGTCCATCCCCCAAATGTTGCACATCTTACTCGTTGTGGTTGTATATACCCATCCCCTCCTCCCCCCTCCCACTCTCCCGACACCTGATAAATGTTACTCCTGTATGTCCACTTAGGTGTTGATCCGTTAATCATAGGTGATGTTTTGAACTTTCTATTTTAAAACTTTCTATTTCATCACATCAGAATTAATATAATGATAGTTTGTCCCATTATTGGTGATGTTAGGATCGATCACTTTGTTTAGCCAGATTTTTACGCCCTGAAAGTACCTTTTTCCTTTTGTACTTAATAATTATTCTGTGGGGCTGCTACTTTGAGATCATGTGGATATTCTGATTCTAGCAGTTTGTTTTTTTTTTTCTATCCAGTGGTTTTAGTAGCCATCGATAATCCTTGCCAGAATCAATCATTGCTTTGGTGGTTGCCAAATAGTGATTTCCCAATTCTGTCAATCCTACATATATTTGCTGGCTATTTTCTCTAAATAAGTGCTAGCTATTCCTCCTCTCTCTTTTTATTTTATTAATAGTATCGCCATGTACCCAAGGATTCTTTTTTTTAAAGTTTATGCAATGTGTTATAATCTGTAACTTCATTATTTTTTATGATTATCTTAAGTTTGATCCCTTCAAGCTGGTTCCTTTGGCCTTTGGAAATGTCCACATTGGTATTTGAGCACTTTCTTACTTTTTTGCACAATACCGTGTTCCAGGCTAATCTTGTACGTTCCCTGTTTGATACCTGGAGTCAGCCATTTTACTATGGAGTTCTGGTTCATTTTAGTGGGAAATGATACTTAGAAACCAAGTATTAAGATCTGGGTGTTGGATATCTTCGTTGCTACTGATGAGTCACTGGCTTTAGACCCTTTAAATGGACACAGACACCGTTTTTAAGAAATCATGAGTTCATAGGATACCTTCAATTTATATTCAGTACTACAGAGTTCTCTTCACTTTCCCTCAATTCATACTTATTATCTCTGTTTTTCCATAGGGAGAATTCTGATTCTCAATCATATCAATATATTTACTCATCTAGAGTAAACTACAACATACATAATATCCTACAACATACATAAAATAGTTTTAGAATTACTAGACCAATATTGTTTTCAATCACAGATCTATCAAGTAAAGATTTCTTTGTCAATATATCCCACTAAATGTATATAGTCAAAGTAGGTGTTCAAAGTTATTTGAATTATTTTTTCTGTGTCATGATGTTATCAATTTAAAATATAGTTAGGTTCCTACTAAACTACTTTTAAAATAGACTTTCTGTAATATCAGTTATCTGTATAACTATTAAAGTAGACATAATTTAAAACTTTGTCATAATATGTGGTTATAGGGAACTCTAGAACAGTTATATCAGCTGGAGAATATTCAGTTTTAAAGTCTGTAAGGCTTTAAACTTGTAGCTCTATTTTCCAATTGATATAATACTATTTAAAATTAGGAATAACAAGAAAAGTGACATCAAATGATTCCATTTGTAAGCCAAAACAATTGTGTTTGTGAACATTTTAAACAATGCTTTTTTTAAAAACTGATGATACAATTCAAGCATTAATCTTTAACAATGGACATAATTGTTGGGGGTACTTTAACTCATTCCGGGTAATATGTCTACTGTTTTCCTATATTTATATCCCAAAAAGAAAGAATTATGTTTATATGTAAGTCCTTGTTCTTCGTATTTGAAGAATGCCTTGTTTTGACTGTGTTTTTTACCCTGTAATCTTATTCATGTATGAATATTCTCATTGGAAAGGGGAAACACATTTATCATAATAGTTATAATACTTTACATCCCTATTGTGAGATATAACCACAGCTAGCCTTTTGTAATGATTAGTTAATAAGTATCTTGCTTATTAGAATGTAAGGTTAGTGAAGGCAGGACCTGGGTTTCATGGCTCATTGTATCTTCCTTAGTTCCTTGCAAGAATAACCACTTAAATACTTGGTGATATTTTGTGTTTAAGTGACATGTAGTTGCTAGCCTCAGTAATATGGATGTACTTTTTTTTTTTTTTTTTCCGAAAAAAGTAACTAATAGAATTGGTCTTGGAAAAAAAAATCTTATTATCTTAGCCCATTTTCTGTTGCTTATAACAGAATACCTGAAACTGGGCAATTTATAAAGAAAAGGGAATTTATTTCTTAAGGTCAGAGGGCCACATCTGGTGAGAGCCTTCTTGCTGGTGGGAACTCTGCAGAGTTCTAAGGCAGTGCAGGGCATCAAATGGTGAAGGGTCCAAATGTGTTACCTCAGGTCTCTTTACCTTTTCTTACAAAGCTACCAATCCTACTACTCCCATGATAACATATTAATCCATTAACTCATTAATCTATTAATCCATTAGAAGGCACAATGCTCATGCCCCAATTACTTCTTAAAGGTCCTACCTCTCAATACTACCACCTTGGGTATTAAGTTTCAACATTCCTTTTAGAGGGGAGAAACATTCAAACCATCCATATTTAATTATTACAGACCTCAAAATCACTGTGTCTCAAACTAAATTCCCCATTTTCACCTTAGCCTTCTCCACTTGGGTTCCCTGTTTCTGTTAATGGAACCATTATCCTCCTAGACATTGGACTTGAAATCTGAAAGTCACTTTAGTCTCCTCCCTTGTATGTGGGCATATACACATTCATATATTTGTATGATATTGCTAGTTTTACCATGGCCACTTATTGTTTATGTCTCTTCATTTCTAATACCCTTACCAATACCCTAACTGAGGCCCTCATTACCACTCATACAGTCTCATGACCAGTTGAAGGAATTAGTATATTTAATGTGGAAAAGAGAAGATTGGAGGGGAGGGCCTTGGGAGGTATGTCTTTGAATATCAGATGGGCTGTCAAATGGAAGGACCAGTTATAATAGAAACTAACTGGGAAACAGAATTTTGGTTCCACATAATATCTTTCTAGCAAGTGTAGTTTAAAATTAGCAGATACCATAGATACCATGTAGTTACTATGGATACTCCAGAAACAGAGAATAAACAGTTTAAAACATTATCAGGCTTTTAAACTTTCAGGTGTATTTTGAGCCTAGTACAATACTCATTAAGTACTTAGCTTCCTATTCTAGAAGTGTTTCATCAAAGGCTGAGGGTCTACAGTTGGCAAGGATGTTCTAAAGGGGATCCTGTTACTATATAGGTAGTTAAACCCAGTTAGTGATTAGTGATTAATGAGTCTTCATCAGAGAGCAGATCATATTTCTCTAGTTGGGAGTGATATTTTTTTCAATATTTTAAATTGACACATTTTCTTTCACTACTCTTCTCCACTCAAGTACTATTGATTAGGAGAGAGTACTGATAGATTGGAGTGTATTGTGTGGGACAGTGGTCAAGAACTGTTAATATTAGTACTTATTAGTTACTAGATGCATTGTAAGTTCCCTTTCAATCCTGAGATTCTGACATCCTTCAATTCTTGTAGGGGTTAATTATAGTTTGTCGATTTAATGGTTAATGCCCTGTGTTACTTCTTCTATATAGATTGCATACTTAATAGCTTGGAAAGTTGCATTATATTTTCTTCCTTTTCTTTATTTTCAGACACAGGGCATTGTTGCTTTGTTGCCCAGGCTGGAGTACGGTGGGTGTGATCATAGCTCACAGTAACGTTGGGCTTCTGGGCTCCATTGATCCTCCTGCCACAGCCTTTAAAAATTAACCCAGCTAATTAAAAAAAATTTTTTTTGTAGAGATGAGATCTCACTGTATTGCTCAGGCTGGGGAAGTTGCATTTTAAAGTATAGAGGCTCCAGATATTTATAGTTACCTTGGACTCATCAAAGGTTACTAAGAACCTGACATAATTAAAATTTATTTATTAAACTACTATATGCTAAATATTATGTTCTTCTTAGAGATAAGATCAAGGCTTAAGGCTATCTTAAGACAGCCTCGATATCATTAAGAATTCTTATTGTGGTCTTTAAGTAAATGATTGAGGTCATTTAAATTCCTTATATCCCATTTAGGTTGGTTACAATGATGACTTTGCACAGCCTGTGAACATATAATATGCAGTGCTGCGCACGTGGAGATTTTTGCCACAAGTTGTATGAGGAACTTGATAGAAGTCATGTGTGAAGGTAAATGTGTGTCTTCTCGATACTTAGTTTTTTCCATATATAGTTTACCTTTTAGATTCAAGAGAAGAATGTATAAGTATTATATTTTATTTAAGTCATTATTATAAAGTAGCTGTGCCTTGACTTAGTACTTTTAACTGGAGGATGTGATCCTGAGGAATCTTAAGAATGTTTATAAGCTGTATCCTTGAATTAGCCTCTTCACTATCAGTCTTTTATTACTCTTTTTAAAGCCAGTTTCTGAATATGTATGTCCTGCCTTGATCATGTTGCTGTTCCTTTTTTGAATATTTTTGTCTTTATTTCTTATTGCCATCTACTTTGCCTAACCATTAGCTCTGAAAGGGCACATTCTACATAAATATTACCATTGCTGTCTGCTTCTTCATATTTGCTAATTTTTTTTTTATTAGTCTGCTGTCTTCTTAGGTGTCTTTTCAATAGGATTTATACACTGAACATTTTTTAAGAGTATAAGTTCAGTGCATGAAGAGAGAAGATTGGCATGTAAAGGGAAGAAATAGAAATGGATACAATAATTGATATTTCTGTAAACAAAGAACTGAAATGAAGAAAAGAAATAAGAAAGCAGAGACGATAGCCCAATGTGTAAGAGACCTTCAGGATCAGATAAAGGATTGATATTTGTTACTAAAAATACAAGCAGATGGAGAATGTTCTATATAGTAGATACAAAACTTACAGCAGGTCTCATTGTTCATTTTATTTGCTGAAGCATATCAAAAATTCTAATCAATATCTGTATTTCATCTAGCAGCAGAATACCATTTGAGGATACCCAAGCATATGCAAATCCCAGAAGTCTGCATATGTGTTTTTGTCCATTGTTCTATGTGTCCAAGATGTATTTGGTAAACTCAGTCCCTGAAGTTCTGTCAGGAGCTTTATTTGGCTTTAAATTCTCAGTGGATAAAATGGTCTATCTATTGCCAAATGGGATAGGCTGATTACCTTCACTTGCCCTCCAAGGACATTTATTTGAGTACCCTTTACATTTATCAGTTTATAGTTTATTGACTATTTTAGTGCATGGTTATGATTAGAAAAGTGACTCTAAAAATTACATCTGGGTCTCAGTCGATAATTTTCATATCAAATGTAGCTGTGTTCTTCAAAAGAATTCTGCTTAGTCTTCACTCTGCTTTTTCTATCAATCAGTAAAGTTTAGGAATAAACCTCATCTGGTAGCTCTATCTTTGTTTACTGAGATAGAATGAAATAGAGTTTTCTCCCCTTTAATGCTATTATCTTTGTTTTTTTTTTTTTTTTTGAGACAGAGTCTCGCTTTGTTGCCCAGGCTAGAGTGAGTGCCGTGGCATCAGCCTCGCTCACAGCAACCTCAAACTCCTGGGCTCAAGCAATCCTCCTGCCTCAGGCTCCCGAGTAGCTGGGACTACAGGCATGTGCCACCATGCCTGGCTAATTTTTTGAATATATATTTTTAGTTGCTCAATTAATTTCTTTCTATTTTTGGTAGAGACGGGGTCTCGCTCAGGCTGGTTTCGAACTCCTGACCTCGAGCTATCCGCCCGCCTTGGCCTCCCAGAGTGCTAGGATTACAGGCGTGAGCCACCGCGCCCGGCCAATGCTATTATCTTCTAATTAAAAATGGATTTGTCAGAATGTTAATAGTGAACAGAAATATGGAGATGGTACATGATAAAATTTGTTGTATGCATTAATTAGGAAAATCTACTTGAAAGAAGATTTAGTAATTTCTCAAAAGTTTTAAGAAATAATCTATAAATACCTTCTAAAAAGTAATAAGTTTTTGCTCTGTTGCCCCGGCTAGAATACAGTGGATCATCACAGTCACTGCAACCTCCAAACTCCTTGGCTCAAGCTATCCTCCTGCCTCAGCCTCCCGAGTAGCTGTGACTACAGGTGCATGCTACCATGTCCAGCTAATTTTTCTATTTTTTTGTAGAGATGGGGTCTCACTCTTGCTTAGGCTGAAGAATGTTATTTTGATGCTTTTCCAGACCGAGGCTCTGATGACACCACATAAAATAAACAAGAATTTTGGCATATTAGCTTGATCAGTGGGGTAGTCAAGCCAGGTATTTTAGGTCCTAGAGGGATTGAAATATACTGGATAATGGCTAAATCAGCACTTCACTTTATGCCTGGTAGACAAATGAATTTGAATTCATTTTAATTTTTTTAAAAACCAGGGAAGCTTTTGAAAAGGGAATTTGTAGGTGAGGATAGTTTTAGAATTTTGCAATGAGACTATTACTCTCAAAGTTCATTGTGGTTTTTTCTTTTCTTTTTTTTTTTTTTTTTTTTTTTTTTTTTTTTTGGCTCATTTGCAGTTAAACTGAAAGTACCATTTGTCTTACTTTTCCTTGGCTTATCTTACACAAATATAAAGAAAACATTTTAATAGACTGAATGGACTGAAGTATTAATTTATTCTTTTTTCTCTTGCCAAATCTCACCACACTTATTTTAAGGAGAAACAAAGTTATAAATTAATAAGGGATATCCTCCAAGTCATTTTATTTAGCCAAAGCTCCCTGAGGTATTAAATTGAGGAAGCTAAGTTTTCACATGACTAAACAGCTGAATCTGATGTCTTTAAGAACCACAAGAGTAGAGTTCTTCATCTTAAAAAGGAAGAAAAGGTCTCAGCATTTTAATTTTCTCTCTCATCTGTTTAGGAATTTTGTAATAGGATGTCTTCTCTGTAGATTTCTTAATCCAGTAGTCACAGTTGTATTGGAATTTAACATAACCTAGTTACATTTGTAACTTTATGTATTAAATTTTTCATTTGAACAATTTACTTTTGAATAGTTTCATTATTATTTAAAAAGAAGCTCAATGTAAACAATTTAAATAGTAAAGAAAATTACAAAGAAGAAAGTAAAAATGGAGGTCATTTCTTAGAGATTTTTACTTTTAATATTATGAACTTCTAGACATTGTTTTATGCATATATGTATATGTGCGGACATATGTATATACATAAATAATATTTATGCATGTATATCCATAAGTTGTATTCATACTGTTTCCATTTTTCTTCACTCTATGCACTGGATATCTTTTTATGGTGGTAAATATAGATCTATATCACTGTTATATGTATATGCCATAATTTAGTCATCAGCAGATAATTTTGTGTCTGTTATGTGCTGGCTGTGCTCATTCTATGCCCTCAAGGATTTTATTATTTAAGAAATAATTATGTTAAATGCTTATTTCCTCAGGATTGCCAGTTTTATCTCTTGTGATGATAAAAAAATATGAAATTCCTTTAATGTACCTTTCTTTGACATAGTAAGGTTGAAAATATTTTCATATATTTGTGGCCTATTTCTTTTTTTAATTGCCTTTTTTTTTCCATTTGAGTTTTTTTCCTTATTGCTTTATAAGAGCTTGTTGTATATTAAGGACATTAACCCTTTGGATATATAATAGGTATTAAACTTTTTCCGTAATAGATAGGTTATAGCTCAACCTGGTTCATGCTGTGTTTTCCTCTTTGTCTACAAAGTTTTCATTTTTATGTACTTACATTTTCCTTTCTGATTTCTGGTTTTGCAAACCATGCCTAAGCATGATAAAAAGGCCTTTTCTACCCCAGAACTGTTTAAAAAATTTTAATCTGTGTTTTCTTGGAATATGTGTACATGTGCTGTGTGTTTACATTTGCATTTAAATATTTTATTCATCTAGAATTCATAATGTGTGAAGTCATCATCCAGCTTTATTTTTTTAAACTGGTTAGTTTACTATTCTAGCACTATTTATTAAATTAACCATCTTTTTTCACTGATGTGAGATATCTCTCATGTTAAGTACTAAATCCTCAAATATGTTTAGGTGCTCCCTATTATGTTTTATTACTATATAGTTTTATAATGGCTTTTAATGTGCAGTAAGGCAAATCTCATTAGGAATTTTTGGTTATTCCTTTATAAAGTATATCACTTTGTAATACTTTCTAACATGATTCAAGAGATCACCTTTCAAAATATCTCTATTCTAAACTTAAGATTTTTAGAAACAGCCATTTAAATTTTTGTTATAGAAATAAAGAGGTTTTCAATCTTTATGGAAGAATGGAATTCACTTTTAGTCATGAAAAGTAATTATACTGAATTATTAAACTAGCAACAGCTCATCTTTAGTTTGACCTTATGATAATAATTTTATTGTTCTCATTTACCCTGTATAACAATGATGCTAAAAGTATTTTTTAGAATATTTACAAACATGTTCCAAAGCATTTCAGTTGTTTCAGTTTGGGGGTTAAGTTATTCTGAGTACGTAGTCCAAGTAAAAGGAGTTTTGACTAAATAACAATAAAAGAATAACTCAATAATTTGTTTCATTCTAAGTTCCTTAAGGTCAGAATATTTGTCTTATTAATTTCTACATTTATCACAGTATCTTATCTTGCTTTTTTTTCTTTTTTTAGGAGTCATTGTCTAAGATACATACTTTCTCCATATAAAATGTCTAATTGCTCATCATCTTCATTTTTCTCCCATCCACTTTAAGGCATCTTGACTTTCACATCCTTGCTAAGGACTGTCCAGAGTGTTCCTGGTGTCTGGCTGGGAACTGTCTGAACCGAAAAGTCTTTTGTATGGCCTACTTTCTTTCTGACTTAAGAAGAAAATACCTGTATGTACATTCTCCTATCTAAAAATTTTGGATTTAGAAGATTCAAGGTTAGTGGCTTTTTAAAAATAAACTTTTAAAATTCTAAAAATATGTTCTTTGTATACAATTTGGAAAATGTGGGCAATTGTGATATAAAAATAACCACAGAGAAACTACTGTTAAAAATTTTGGTGTACTTCTTTTTAACTTTCTAACTGCCCCCTCCCCCCCCCAACCTGCCCCTGACATCCTTTTGCCTGTGTCATATGATACATAAGTTTCAGATTCTGTGTAGTGTTTCCCCATTTTCATAAATTCTTTGGAGACATTTTTAATAGATGTATAATCCATCATGTGGATGCAGTATATATAAGTCACACATTTTATAAGCTCTTTTCCTTCTTGCTTTTCCATATTTTGCTAAATTATATATGCAGTTTTCTTGAGAAAATTTTTTCTTTCTTCCATTGTCAGTTAAAAAAAAATGCTAATCCTGGTGAGAGTGCTGCTAGTGATACACCTATATTTCATTAATTTATCAGTTCACTGATTTATTTAATAATATTTTTGAGAACCAATTGTGTGCCAGACAGAATTTAAGGACACTTAATTTACTGTCTAATGTAGGAGACAGGTAAGAAACAAGTAATTACAGTGCAAGAGTGCTGTGATAAAGGAAGACATAGGATCCTATGAGAGCTAAGAGGAGGACACCTGTTTAAGTTTGGGGTTTAGGGAGGGTAGTTAGGGAAATTTTACTAGTTTTACCAGAGGAAGTGAAACTGGGCCTTAGGAGCTCATGATAGTAAGTAGTCAAAACAGTGAGAGTGAGCAGGAAGACACTTGAGGTAGAGGAAACAACGCATTTAAAGGCTTGTATGTATCAGATAGCATATCAAGTTCAGGAAGCTTTAATGTTAATACTAGAAATGGTTTCAGCATATGATTGAAGAAAACCAAAATATTGCTCCCCAAAATATTGAGGATTATTAAGTTAAAAATCCTGAAAATGTGGGGGAACACTCTGCTTCAACCTCTATTTGCCTGATGGCAGGACATAAAACTTTCCTTACTGGAGACTTGCTTATTGGCCCAGAGAAGGCACCAGCATGTACCAAAAGAGTTTGGGAACAGATTTTACTATTTTCCCACATTTTCCTGCCTTAAAAGACTGGAATTGCTCTCTCCTTTGTCTTATCACTATATAGGATCTATTGCTCTTTGTTAAAATACTATTTAAGCAAGGCCATAAGCCACTGCCTTGAGAGAGAAATGCTTTTGAAAACTGAGGCCTCTTCTGCGTAATGGGTATAGCACACATAAATAAACTTCTGTTTTTCTTTTGTTAATTTGACTTCTGTTTTTAGGAGAGTATCTTAGCTAAGCACATAAAATGGGAAAGAAAAGAAATTATGCTTTCTTCCCTACATGGTGCGTGTGAGGGAATGGCAAGAGAGTAAGCTGAGTAAGTGGACAGAGGTTATTATATGAATATCATCCTTAAGTACCAGGCACTGTACCAAGTGCTGGAGGTACAAACATAAGCAAGGCAAAGTCCTTGAGGAATATATTTATAGTTTTAATTCTTATTTATACATCAGAAATTCTCAAATTAATATCCCTAACCCAGACTTCTCCACTGAGCTCCAGGTCTATATATCTAACTGCCTAGTTGACATCTGTAGTCTACG
Source organism: Mirza zaza (assembly GCA_008750895.1). Taxonomy (NCBI): domain Eukaryota; kingdom Metazoa; phylum Chordata; class Mammalia; order Primates; family Cheirogaleidae; genus Mirza; species Mirza zaza. The sequence continues at coordinate 48,887 of VSMD01030076.1, forward strand.
TTGAGCATGTAAACTCCAAGAAAGCAAGTATTCCATTGCCTTTGTTCTCTGTGGTGCTTGGAACAGTGCCTGGCAATAATTTATTGAATGATTAAATAAATGAATGATTCTCTGCTTGTATTTCTCAGAGGCATCTGAAATACCACATATCTCAAATCAAATTTATAAACTTATCTGTCTTATCTGCTCCTTTCCTAACATTTCCTATTTCATGATTGGCACCATCTGTTTAGTTTCACAAGGCAGAAGCCCGGGACCTCTTCCTCACCTTCCATATCCATTGTATCCCCAAGATTTACTGAATTTTTGACATGTTTCCTCATATGTCCATTTCTCTCCATCTTTACTGCTCCAATCCAAGTCACTATAATGGCTCTCCTAGTCCTGTACAATATAGGTTGAGCATCTCAAATCTGAAATCCAAAATGCTCCCAAATCTGACACATATTGTGTGCTGACATAATACTCAAAGGAAATACTCACTGGAGCATTTCAAATTTTGAATTTTGATATTAGGAGTGCTCAACTGGTAAGTATATATAATGCAAATATTCCAAAATCTGAAAAAAATTGAAATCTAAAACACTTCTGGTCCCAAGAGTTTTACATAAGGGATACTCAACCTATAGTAGTAAACTCTTTATCTACTCTTGTCCTTTCAAATTTATTCTCCATACTGCTACTGGAGTAAAACAAATAAAAAACAAACTTATTGAATCTGACTGTGATATTCCTGTTTGAAACCAGTTGCTTAGGAAAGGAAGAAGATTCTTAACTTGGTCTACAAGGCCTCTTGTGTTCTGGCCCCTGTCTAATCATATATCCTCATCTCATGCCACTTTTTTGGACCTTCTGTTTTCTAGTCACATTGTCTTTTAAATTCTTCCGATAGACCATGGTTTCTCCTGCCTTAGAACTATAATGTATAATTAGTAGCTTTAATACATATTATAAAATGGAATGTCTATTGTTAGAGAAATGAATGTATCGATATTTTTGAATAGATATTTATAACCCTAAAAGGGTAATGTTCTGTGCAGTGTTCTTTTCTTGAAAAGGAAACCATCTGTGAATTATTGCAAATAAGTGCAAGCAGTTTCAGTTATAATTTGTTCCTCTTTCAGATTATATCACACATCTCAATTTTCCCTCCAGTTGGTTATAAAACAAACAGTTATGAACTACATTTATTCTTATTTTAAAGTGAGAAAACATTTTCTGTTGTAAATTCTTTTTTTTGAAAAAATGCAGTATTGAGATAGGAAGGAAATATAGGAGATATCTTAATTTAAAAAACTTAACAATTAGACTTATGAAATTTATATCAAAGTAGTGACTTTTATCAGTGGAAGCCTCCATTCTGAAGATAGTTAACATTTTTTTTAAATTTTAAAATTACCTTGTCTAATTACAAATAAAACAAATCTTGGATAGTTTCATAAGCATCAAAGCCAAGGTGTGTTACTAAATTGAATTATTGTATTCAATTTTGAGCAATTGGTGGAGATTATTGCTTTGTTTTGTATGATAATTTTGTTGTTATATATTTGGTATTAAGTGTTTTTGTAATTAAAATATTTATAGAATATCTTCTGTAAGATTTCTGTCTGTAAAATGAGAATTTGGTTTGAGAAATGAGAATTTGGTTTGTTCATTTCCAGTTCAAATGGTATTTAATCATTTAAGTAACTTTAACACATATGGCACCATATAACCATACATGTGCTGATTATTTATATTTCCTTAATTTTTTTTAAGTCAATACAAAACATTAAACTCTACAGAAGAATGCAATCAAGTGATGGCTTTTTCTTTAGAATTTGAATATGGAAGCCACAGGAACAGATGAAGTTGACAAGCTAAAAACTAAATTTATATCTGCTTGGAACAACATGAAATATAGTAAGTATCATGATTTTAAAATTATATAAATCTGAAGAAATATTTGAAATTATATATCATCTTCCTTATTAAGTCACTGATAATTAACTTGAGAATAAATGACATACTTTACTTGAATGAAATATTTCCATAAGGGATATAGGTAAGTATACCTCCTGAAGAAAGAGTCAAATATCATCATAAACATTGCTTAGTAACTCATTCTTAGAGTATATTGATATTCTCATGGTTTGTGTACTTTTTTTTAACTTCTCAAAGCATGTAGAATTTATTCAGATGATGATAATGCCTAAGTTTTTAGACTCCATTTCAGGTAGTTTCATTTCTGAACTAGGAAATAAGCAAAATAGGTCTCTGAACATACAAAATAGGGTAAAGTTCATATAGCAATACCTCTTATATTTCTCCTAGACCTTATTTTTAACCTAGTTACTGTTGGTTTGAAAACAAATCCAATAAAGATAATATGGAGATTTTTGAAACTCACCTAAGATGGAGAAGTACTAGGGCACAACCAGTTTCATCAGGAAAAAGTTCATATCTGTAAAATGGGAATGAAAATAGTAAAACCCCTTCCTTCCTTAATAATGCAAATTCAGGTAAAACATGATTGACAGTTGGCTCCTGGTCCACTGGAAGTCATAGCCAGATAGCTATGCAGACAATTATAACTTGGCAGTAACTTGACATTGCATTTTAAAAATTATGAACATTAATTTTTTTTTTTTTTTGAGATAGAGTCTCACTTTCTTGTCCAGGCTAGAGTGAGTGCTGTGGCATCAGCCTAGCTCACAACAAGCGCAATCTCCTGGGCTCAAGCCTTTCTACTGCTTCAGCTTCCCGAGTAGCTGGGACTACAGGCATGCGCCACCATGCCCAGCTAATTTTTTGTATATATATTTTTAGTTGGTCAATTAATTTCTTTCTATTTTTAGTAGAGACTGGGTCTCACTCAGGCTGGTTTCGAACTCCTGACCTTGAGCAATCCTCCCACCTTGGCCTCCCAGAGTGCTAGGATTACAGGTGTGAGCCACCACACCCGGCCTTTAAAAGAATTTCAGAATATGACAGGGGTTTTGGTTACATAAATTGCTTTTGTACCATTTGAGTTAAAGTTGTAAGTGTGCCTATCCCCCAGATAGTGTGCATTGTGCCCATTAGATGTAAATTTACCCATCTCCGCCTCCCCCCTCCCACCTGCTTGACTTCCCATGAATGTTATTTGCACATAAGTATTGGTTGCTTGTACATTTGATGTCATAATAAACTGTGGCCTAAACAAAGATCATAAAAGTTTATACCTATGTTCCCTTCTAAGAGTTTTAATGTTTTATATTTAAGTTTTTGATCCCCTTTTGAGTTAATTTTTACATATGGTATTAGGTAGGGATCCAACTTCAGTTTTTTGTATGTGGTATCTAGTCCCAGCATCATTTGTTGAAAAGACTATTATTTTTCCATTGATTGATCTTGACACCTTTGTCTGAAATCAGTTCACCATAGATGTCTGGGTTTATTTCTGGACTCTCAATTCTATTCCATTTATTTATATATCTATCTTTATGCCAGTACCACACTGTCATGATCACTGTAACTTTGTAGTAAAATTGGAAATTGGAAGTGTGAATCTTCTAGCTTTGTTCTTCTTCTTCAAGATTGTTTGGGTTATTCTGGATATCTTGCATTTCCATTGAGCTTTATGATCCGTCTTGCCAGTTTCTACAAGAAAGCCAGCTGGGGTTTTGGTAGAGATTTCACTGAATCTGTAGATCGAATTGGGGATGTCTTGCCATATTAACAACATTAAGTTTCTCAATACATGGACATGGATGTCTTTCCATTTATTTAGGTCTTTTTAAATTTCTTTCAACAATGTTTTATTTTTTTCAGTTTACAAGTCTTATATTCCTTTTGTTAGAGTTATTGCTATTTTATTCTTTTTGATGTGATTATAAAATGAATTCCTTTTTTAATTACATTTCGGATTGTTTATTGCTGGTATGTAGAAATACAATTGATTTTTGTAATTTTCTTTTCTTGAGAAAGGATTGGTGATTGGTAAGAGAGAATAGGTAGAATATAAAGCATAGGGAGAAAGGGAGAAGGTTCTCCTTAAAGGTGGTTGTTTCATTTTATTTGAGCTTTTAAAACTTAAGTTCTTAGGATTTGCTTGGAAATAATGCTTTTTGGAAGGAGGGATTTTTTACTGTTTTTTAAGACTCAGTCTAGTATAATACAGTATAGTATAATAATATTTCTAGACTCAGTCTAGTATAATACAGTATAGTATAATAATATTTCTAAAAGATAATGTATGTTAAGCTCCTAGCCTAGTTCTTGGTATACAATAGGTGGTCAGTTAATTCTAATGCTAATTTCCCATTGTAGCTTAGAAAGGAGAATCAGAGCCAGGTGGGAAAATGAAAAAATGGCTTAGAAGAGCATATTTGAGCCACATGAAGGAGCAAGGTTGAGATGGACTGATACTGGGAAGGACATTTTTGTCAGGGGGATAGCATGAGCCAAGTAGCAAAGCTCACTTTGAGTATAGGTGAAGGGTAGTGGGAAATATTGCAATAAAGGGAATTTGTATCATGTTGTGGAAAGTCTTTAGTATGACTGAGAAGATCATAATAAATCTGATAAGTAATGGGTAATTGAGGATTTTTTTTTTAGCAGAATAGTTACATAATCAAAGCTGAGCCACAGAGAGATTAATTTAGTAGTGATCTGTGGCATTTGCTAGGTAGGGAAAGACTGACCACAGAGGAACTATTTTGCAAAGTATTGTAATCTAAGTGAAGTTTAATGAAGTCTAATTATTGTATTTATTTGACTTCCCATTTTCTTTCATTACCAAATTCAGGAGACTTGCATCATCTTTATTATAAATACATACTTTTATTTATTTGTATGTTGCCTTAAGGGCATACTTTCATTCACCCGTTTTAAACTTTTTAACTACTCTGTTAAATATAAAGGGCAGATAGTCTACTTAAGACAACACTCCTAATTTCAGATTATTTCTATTTATATACTTTTGTATTTTAGGAGATGCTTTTAAGCCTATCATTAGCATTCAGGAATTTCATATACTTGTGACTATTCAAGAATGTAGCGGTAAGAGCTTTTCTCAGGGAATTCAGAACTATTAATGGCATCATGAAAAGCCAAAAAGGATTGATGGTGTAGTAGGAACAAAATTGTAAGAAATAGAGTTTGCAACTAAATTTGGGGGTTGAGGGTGGAGAGGTGGAAATCTGGGATGGGGATGTCTGAAAGCTATACCACTTTTAGACATCTTCATTTGGCTGAAATGATGGAGTTATAACCAATTTCTCTAGGAACATTCAGAGATCTACTTTTATCATGAACACTAGTCTGCTGTATGATCTTTTTCCTAAATGACTTCATTGGAATGTTCAAATATTTTAAGCTTATTAATTTCCTAAGATGGAAGGAAATAAGAAATTGATAACATTTGTTGCCTTTGTGAAAAGTGGTTGGGAAAAGTGGTCAGGGAAAGTGGGGTAGAATTTGTACCTTTTAAATTTTATACCATAAGAACCCAAGAATGAATATCCATAAGTGATAACTGTTGATTTGAAATTAAATAAAAGAAAATTCTCCTAGACTTTTAGTCAGAAATCTTTTAATTACAAAATTCTTTTTCTTTTTTTTCCGGTTAGGTTGGGTGTTGAAAACAAAGACATATTTTAGTAGAAATTCCCCTGTATTATTGCTTGGAAAATGTTACCATTTTAAATATGAAGGTAAGTGCTAACTTTGTAAAACACTTTGCAATCTTTGTAAATCTTTGTAAAAACTCATTGCGTAACTATTTTTATTATTTTATTTCCAGACTAATCCACTTTTGCTATATTTTTGTTAACTATTTACAGTTTATATTGTGCACAATATATTACCATATGGTTTGGGTTTCTTGTGAACTACTTGAGGAATAAGGTTCTAGTCATCATTTGTTATATCCCTCATAGTTTTAGACTAATAAGTATGAGTACTAAGTAAACATTACTTGAATTGCTAAATATTCTTTATTAAGTTCTCTGATAACGTCAAATTATATGATAATGAATAAAGGTATCACCATAGTTAACCTAAAAATGATGAGTTTTGTCAATTCTTAAGGATGGTTTAGTATCTGAAATTGACTTTATTTGATATTTCTGAATTTCTACATATAATCATTCTTTTAATAATTATCTTATATTTTCTTTTAATAATTTGTGCCATTTATTGAGTGCCAGGCACCATGCTAGGCTCTTGGGGAAATATCTTTAATTCTCAAAACAAATCTACAAGATAGATTCAAGTATCCCCATCTTATGAATGTGAAGGCAAAGAGATTTAAAAAGTTAAATATTTTATCCAAAGTTACATGACTATTAAATGGCAGAGCAGAAATTTAATCTAAGACTCTGTCTCTAATACTGGTATTCTTTTTAATATACATCTGTGCTTGGTTGTGTGTGTGTATGTAAGGTAGAGAATGAAAATGTGTGAGAGTATGTTAATATCAAGGCTTTTATTCATTTTTGGTTGACCTATTTTGGTATATCATTTATTAGCAAATATTTTGTTTGTTTTTTTGAGACAGGATCTCACTTTGTTGTCCGGGCTCCATGGAGTGCAGTGGTGTGATCACAGCTCACTGCAACCTCCAACTCCTGGGCTCAAGCAATTCTCCTGCTTCAGCCTCCCAAGTAGCTAGGACTATAAGCGTCTCCACACCTGGCTAATTTTTTAAAAAAAATTTTTGTAGTTCTCACAATGTTGCCCAGCCTAAGCAATTTTCTAAAACCTACTGAACGGCTTATGATAATAACAGCTAACATTTATCCGGCATGTAATACTGTGACAGCCAGTATTCTAAGTAATTTACATGTATTAACTCATTGAATCCTTACAACAATCTTGAAGAATGTTCAAGGAAGTTGAACTTCCTAAGTACTAAGTTTGACAGTTCCTAAGTACTAAGTTCCTAAGGAAGGAAGTAGGAAGTTCCTAAGTACTAAGTTTGACAGTTAATATCTGACATTTCACTTTGACACTTATTGTTTTATTTTTATCATAAAGGTACATCCTCATTCTTTCAACTGTACATTTTGACTTGTGGTGATCTTTCAAATTTTGTTTAGAACAATTTTTGTACAATTTTTGTATTATTTTCAAATATGAGTTCCGTTGTAAAACCAATACAGCATAGCTCAAAATATCAACAAAATGTTTGGAAAGGATGTGGCTAATGAACACACAGTACGTTGATGGTTTAAAAAGTTCTATTCTGGTCATTTTAATCTTAAAAATGAACCACGTGGATGATCTGAGACCAAGGTGAATAATGATAAACTAAAAACTGTAGTGGAAGTGAATTCATCTCAACTTATACATAAATTAACAACAAGGTTTGATGTTACTATTCCAACAATATTAGACCATTTAAAACAAATCGACAAGGTAAAGAAGAAGCTGGATAGATGGGTACTAAATAAAACAAGCATCAAAAGAAAAATCATATAGAAGCTTGCCTTTTTTTGCTATCACGACATAAAGGCAAACCATTTCTATACCATATTGTTATGTGTGATAAAAAATAGATTCTTTTTGACAATCACAAGTTTCGGCACAATGACTGCATAAAGTGCTGAAACACAGTCCAAAACGAAATATTGATCAAAAAAAGCTAATGGTGTCTGTTTGGTGGTCCAGCGCTGGTATTACCTGCTACAGCTTTATAATACCTAGTCAATCCATTACAGCAAATGTCTACTACAACCAAATGGATGAAATGATGAGGATGCTTGTGATTAAACAGCCGGGATTGGTCAGTAGAGATAGGCCAATCCTCTTGCAAGACAATAGTCAACCACATGTCACACAAACAACACTGCTTGAACTACAGATACTGGACTTAGAGACTCTCTGTCATTCACTTTATTTACCAGACCTTACACCAACTGACTACCACTTCTTCCAGGCTTTGGACCACTTCTTCCAAGAAAAAAATCTGTGTGTGTGCATGTGAGGAGATATGTATAAAATCAGAAAAGATTAGTTTCTAAAATAATAACCACAAATCAATATGAAAAACATGGACAGCCCCCAAAAAATGAGCCAAGAAAATGAGCAGGTACATTTCAAGCAGAAACTCGAATGGCCAGGCAAGCATAAGAAAATGCTTATCCTAATAATAAGGGGAATGCAAATTAAAATTGTCAGATATACAAAAATGTAAAGGTTTTGATGATATCAAGTATTAGCATAGATATGAAAAAATAGGAACTATAAGGGGAATGCAAATTAAAATTGTCAGATATACAAAAATGTAAAGATTTTGATGATATCAAGTATTAGCATAGATATGAAAAAATAGGAACTCAACCACTGCTGTTGGGAGGGTAAACTGGTATAACCTCTTTGTGAGAAATTTGAGAATACTTGGAAAAATTGAAATTATATATAACTTAGGACCCAGCATTTCTACCTGTAATCATTTACCCTAGAGAAATTCTCTGTATGTGTGGAGAACACATTTACAAGATGTTTATTGTAGCTTTGTTGAAATAATAAACAAGTAGGGGATTTGAAGAATGAAGTTATTCATTCATTCCAGAGATATTATATTTATTGAGAGCTTACTGTGTCCAGGCACTAGAATTACTGCTGCAGGCAGGTATGGCAGATACAATCTTTACTCTCAAGAAGCTTACAGTCCAACAGATGAGAGACATTAAACAAATAATCACAAAAATAATCCCATTATGATATTTGTGATAAAGCACAAGTACAGACCATTATAAAACTATAGAGGTAGATCAAATCAGAAGGGATGCTATTGGCTGCAAATAAGCCATTTCAAAATGGCTTAAATAATGAGATTTATTGTCACACAAGCAGAAGTCCTGCAGTGGGCAGGCTCTAGGCTGGTTAATTCCATGCCTTAGTAGCATCATCAAGAACCCATGTTGTATCTACCTTCCCACTGTGCTAATCTCAGCATGTTGGCCTTATTATCATCTAGTTCTCCTTATAGTAGCAAGAATAGGAGATATGACAGATATGACAGAATCCAGTGAAAGAACCTTTTCTTCTTTATATTATTATTATAAATACTTAATTATTACTATTTTAATAACTTTATATAATTTAAACATTTTTGAAATTATGAATTATTCATACATAGAGAAGATAAAAACTTGTATGTATACTTTGAAGACTAATAATAAGGCTGGGAGCAGTGGCTCATGCATGTAATCCTAGCACTCTGGGAGGCCAAGGAGGAAGGATCGCTTGAGCTCAGGAGTTCAAGACCAGTCTGAGCAAGAGTGAGGCTCCATCTCTACAAAGACTAGAAAATTTAGCTGGGCATGGTGGAGTAGGCCTGTAGTCCCAGCTACTCAGGAGGCTAAGGCAGGAAGATCGATTGAGCCCAGGAATTTGAAATTGCAGTGAGATATGATGATGCCCATTGTACTCTAGCCTGGGAGACAAAGCGAGACCCTGTCTCAAAACAAACAAAAAAAGGCTAATAATAAAACTGTACTCAATGTAAGACATACACCATTATGAGTAATTTTTAAATCTCCCTGTGCTTCTACTCAGTTGTGTCCCGCTCCCTATACTTAGAAAAATGCCACTATTCTGGTATCCTTGATTGTTTAGTTTTGTGTTTTTTTGCATTTTTATAAATGGCATCAAACTCTATTTTGCTTCTGTGACTTGCTTATGGCTTTCAACATTGTATTTTTGAGTTGTCTATGTTGTGTGTAGTTTATTTTTGCTGCTGTATGATATTTCATTGTTATTTCATTGTTCCATTGATATTTCATTGATGTTTCATTGATATTTCAATTGCCACAGATTATTCATTCAATTGTTGGTAGATATTTGGATTGCTTTTAGTTTTTTTGCCATTATAAACAACATATGTAGTAAAGTCTTGTATTATTGTGGAAATAAGACTATATTCTCAGAATTTTGGAGATATTACATTTGCCCTTCACTAAAAATATCTGCATGCAGGAAAGAATGAGGGGAATTTCCCATTAGCCAGAAGAATGTCGTATTTCTATTCTAATATACCATTATGTGGATTCTCTTTTTCTAATGAGTATAACCTCTCCAAACCACAGTAGAGTTCATAAAGAAAAAAAATTAAATGAGCATAACCCCAAATCACCCTCTTAGACCTTTCCAGAAATTGTTTTGGTATCCACAGGGAGGGAGGCCCTTGTACTTAAAAACACACAAATTCAAGTGAAGTATAATTTTGAAAACAGAAAGAGTAATAGTAAATGAGATCAAATATGCATTTCAAAAGAGATTCAAATATACATTTTGAAAATACAGTCACAGTGACGAAATATAAAACAAGGGGAGTCACTGTAAGTATAGTAAAGGGGAGTCACAAGGTAAGATCAAAGGGAGGGTATAACATTAAGGATATTTCTTGATAATGGAGTTTCAAATTTTAGAATACATGACATCAAGGTCTGTTGATTATGGAGGACTAATTTCTCTCTTCTGTGAGTATACAAACCCAGAATATATAAAGATTTATAAATCCTGTAATTGATATTACTTTGGTGAATTTCTAGTTCTTAATACATGTCCTGAGGTTTTTGCCCTACTTTGTCAAGACTTTTTTGTTGTCTCGCCAGAAATATAATATTCTGTTCACTTCATTTAAGAATTTTAATGCTAATATTTTCTGTCTGTCTATGGACTCATGGCTTTTCAGATTTACTGTATGTTGGGTGATCTCAGCCAGTAATCTCCTTTTCATGCGTAGATTGTTTTGTCTTTGGTCAGTGGAAGGTCCTTTGAGATTGGCATCTGTATCTTTGAACAAAACCTGATTAATCTTTGGAAATGTCATATTTTCTTCTGTAACACGGTGTTCAGGCCTATTTTGTACTTTTCAGCATCAGATAGGAAATTAGCCATATCCCAATGAACCCTGATTTCTTTTAGCAGAAAGACAGGGTTAGAGTCTGTAAACTGAGCACAAGGGTACATTATAGGATGCCATTCTCATAGGCCATATCAGTGGACAGAGGCAGAACAGATAAATGTTTTCCATGTTTTTCTTATAAATGCATAAATTCCTTTTAATATTTGCAATATATTTCTAACTGGATTATATTCCTACTGAAATTCTTGATGCTTTAGTATCTCTATCTGTTATATAGAAATTTTCTAGTAACTTTTGTTCTGCTAAGGATTTTAAGGAAGTTAGTTTGAGTCACTCATCTCTCATTTTCTGTGGGATTTATCTGATGGATAGTTTTGTTCATTTGTTTTAATTTCCTTTCTGTTTGAAGTCATTGGCATTTTGATATCTCATAGGTGTCTAAGTGCTTAGAAGGTGGTAGTTTTCAGCCACAGTGGTTTTTTTTACCACCTTCTGAGTCATCTACAGTAAGTTAATTTATAATAAGTAAAATACAAGATGCTTAAACTTGGTTGTGCCTCTATTATTTGATTTCTAGTAATATTAGAACATGGTTATAAAAATTAGATTTTTAAAAAATTTTATTTCTTTATTTATTTTTATTTCAGCATATTATGGGAGTACAAATGTTAAGGTTACATATATTGCCCATGCCCCGCTGCCCGACACCCGATAAATGTTATTCCTGTATGTCCACTTAAGTGTAGATCCGTTAATACAAATTTGCTGGTGAATACATGCGGTTCTTGTTTTTCCATTCTTGAGATACATCACTTAGTAGAATGGGTTCCAGCTCTATCCAGGAAAATACAAGAGGTGCTATATCACCATTGTTTCTTAAACCTGAATAGTACTTCATGGTATACATATACCACATTTTATTAATCCACTCCTGTATTGATGGGCACCTGGGTTGTTTCCACACCTTTGCAATTGTGAACTGTGCTGCTATAAACATTCGAGTGCAGGTGTCCCATTTGTAGAGTGTCATTTGATCTGTTGGGTAGATGCCCAGTAGAGGAATTGCTAGATCAAATGGTAGATCTACTTGTATTGCTTTGAGGTATCTCCATATTGCTTTCCACAGAGGCTGAACCAGTTTGCAGTCCCACCAACAGTGTAGGAGTGCTCCTCTCTCTCCGCATCCACGCCAGCATTTGTTGTTTGGGGACTTTTTGATAAAGGCCATTCTCACTGGAGTTAAGTGATATCTCATTGTGGTTTTGATTTGCATTTCCCTGATGATTAGAGATGTTAAGCATTTTTTCATGTTTGTTGGCCATTATTCTGTCTTCTTTTGAAAAGTTTCTGTTCATGTCCTTTGTCCATTTTTTGATGGGGTTGTTTGATTTTTTCTGGCTGATTTTCCTGAGTTCTAAATAGATTCTAGTTATCAGCCCTTTATTGGATGTGTAGCTTGCAAAAATTTTCTCCCATTCTGTGGGTTGTCTGTTTGCTTTCTTGACAGTTTCTTTGGCTGTGCAGAAGCTTTTTAATTTGATCAGGTCCCATTTGTTTATTTTTGTTGCTGCTGTGATTACCTTTGGGGTCTTCTTCATAAATTCTTTGCCTAGGCCAATGTCTAAAAGAGTATTTCCAACATTTTCCTCTAGGATTCTAATAGTTTCACACATAATGTTCAAGTATGTTACCCAGCGTGAGTTGATTTTTGTGAGAGGTGAAAGGTGTGGGTCTTGTTTTAGTCTTCTACATGTGGCTATCCAGTTTTCCCAGCACCACTTATTGAATAAGGATTCTTTTCCCCAGTGTATGTTTTTGTCTGCCTTGTTGAAGATTAGTTGGCTATATGAGGATGGTTTTATATCTGGGTTCTCTGTTCTGTTCCACTGGTCAATGTCCCTGTTCTTGTGCCAGTAAAAAGCTGTTTTAATTACTATAGCCTTGTAGTATAGTTTGAAATCTGGTAAATTGATACCTCCTATTTCATTTTTATTGCCTAGGATTGATTTTGCTATACGGGGTCTTCTCTGATTCCATATGAAGCGTAAAATTATTTTTTCTATATCTGTGAAAAATTATGTTGGTATTTTGATAGGGATTGCGTTGACTCTGTAGGTTACTTTGGGTAGTATAGACATTTTAACAATGTTGATTCTGCCGACCCATGAGCATGGTATATTCTTCCACCTGTTTACGTCCTCTGCTATTTCTTTCTTCAGTGTTTCGTAGTTCTCCCTGTAGAGGTCTTTTACCTCCTTAGTTAAATATATTCCTAGGTACTTTATTTTCTTTGTTGCTATTTTGAAGGGAATTGAGTCTTTGATTTGGTTCTCACTTGTACTGTTGTTGGCGTATATGAATGCCTCTGATTTCTGTGTATTGATTTTGTATCCTGAGACTTTACCAAAACAAATTCATTTATCAGATCAAGGAGTCTCTTGATTGAATCCTTGAGGTTTTCTAGGTATAATATCATGTAATCAGCAAAGAGTGAGAGTTTGATCTCTTCTGCTCCCATTTGGACGCCCTTAATTCTGCTCTCTTGTCTGATTGCTATAGCAAGGACTTCCAGCACTATGTTGAATAGAAGTGGAATTAGTGGGCAACCTTGTCTAGTTCCAGTTCTAAGTGGGAATGCTTTCAATTTTTTCCTATTCAGTATGATATTGGCTGTGGGTTTGTCATATATGGCTTGTATCATTTTTAGGTAAGCCCCATCTATGCCTATTTTGTTGAGTGTTCTTATCATAAAAGGGTGTTGAATTTTGTCAAATGCTTTTTCTGCATCTATTGAGAGGATCATATGGTCTTCATTTTTGCTTCTGTTTATATGGTGAATTACATTTATAGATTTGGGTATGTGGAACCATCCCTGCATCACTGGGATGAAGCCCACTTGGTTGTGATGGATTATTTTCTTGACAAGCACCTGGATTCCATTCGCTAGGATTTTGTTGAGAATTTTTGCATCTATACTCATAAGGGATATTGGTCTGTAGTTTTCTTTTTTTTTGTTGTATCCTTTCCTGGTTTTGGTATCTGGGTTATGTTCGCTTCATAAAATGTTTTGGGGAGGATTCCATCCTTCTCGATGTTGTAGAATAATTTCTGCAGGATAGGCACCAGTTCTTCTTTGTAGGTGTGGTAAAATTCGGGTGTGAAACCATCTGGTCCAGGACTTTTCTTTTTAGGAAGGTTTTTTTATTGCTGTTTCAATTTCAGTACTTGATATTGGTCTGTTCAGGAATTCAATTTCTTCCTGGTTGAGCCTAGGGAAGCTGTGTGTTTCTAAGAAATTGTCCAGTTCCTCCACATTTTCCAGGTATGTGCACAGAGGTTTTTGTAGTATTCATAAATTATATCTTGTATTTCCGTGGCATCAGTTGTAATTTCTTCTTTATTGTTCCTGACGGAGTTTATTAGAGATTTTTCTTTTCTGCTTTTCGTTAGTTTTGTTTATTTTTTCAAAGAACCAACTTTTTGTTTCATTAATCTTCTGTATAGTTTCCCTGTTGTCAATTTCGTTTAGTTCTGATTTGATCTTAATGATTTCACTTCTTCTGCTGGGTTTAGGGTCGGTCTGTTCTTTTTTTTCCAGCTCTTTGAGACGATTCATTAGGTTGTCTATTTGTGATCTTTTAGACTTTTGGATATAGGCATTTATGGAAATAAACTTTCCTCTGAGGACTGGTTTAGCTGTGTCCCACAGGTTTTGGTAACTTGTGTCTCCTTTGTCATTTAGTTCAAAGAATCTTTTGATTTCCATCTAGATTTCCTTGTTTATGAAGTGATCATTGAGCAGAAGTTTGTTTAGTTTCCCTGACTTTGTGTAGAAATGAGAACTCCTGTTAGGATTGATTTCTACATTTATTCCATTGTGGTCTGAAAAGATACATAGTATAATTTCTATTTTTTAAAATTGTTTGAGATGTGCTTTGTGTCCTAGGATGTGGTCAATCTTGGAGAATGACCCATGAGCTGATGAGAAGAACGTATATTCAGTGATTTTGGGGTAGAATGTCCTGTAAATGTCAGGCCCATTTGTTCTAGAGTTCTGTTTAAGTCCATTATTTCTTTGTTGATTTTCTGTTTGGAGGATCTGTCCTGTGCTGTCAGTGGGGTGTTAAAGTCTCCAACTATTATGGTGTTGTTAGTTATCCATTTGTTTAGATCAAGTAGCATTTGATTTATGAATCTGGGTGCACCAAGATTGGGTGCATATATATTTAGAATTGTTATGTCTTCTTGTTGAACTGTACCCTTCACCGTTATATAGTGACCTTCTTTGTCTTTTATTACTTTTGTTGATTTAAAAACTAAGTTACCTGTAATTAGCACTGCCACGCCAGCTTTCTTTTGGCTTCCGTTTGCTTGAAATATTGTTCTCCACCCCTTTACCTTTAGTCTAACTGCATCCTTGCAGGTTAGATGTGTTTCCTAAAGGCAGCAGATACTTGGCTTGTGTTTTTTTATTCATTCGGCCAGCCTATGTCTCTTGAGTGGGGAGTTCAAGCCATTCACATTTATTGAGATAACTAATAGGTGGGGCAGAGTTCGGTTCATTATGTTGGGTTGAACTTTGTTGCTTTGTTTTCTCTCTTGAGCCATTGTGGTATCTGGGCTTTGATCTTTAGCTTTGAGTAGATTTACATTCGTGAGTGTTTATTGTGCTGATCCCTGGGTTTGAGTACTTCTTGAAGGGCTGGTCTTGTCTTGGTGAATTCCCTCAGTCTTTGCTTATCTGAGAATGTCTTGATTTCTCCTTCATATACAAAACTTAGTTTTGCAGGGAATAAGATTCTAGGCTGGGTATTGTTCTGTTTCAGAAGAGTGAGAATGGGGCATCAGTCTCTCCTTGCTTGTAAAGTCTCAGTAGAGAAGTCTGGCGTTATTCGGATTGGCTTTCCTTTGTGTGTTACTTGCTTCTTTCATCTTACAGCTCTTAGAAGGGCCTCTTTAGTTGATATTTTGGTCAGTCTGATGACTGCATGTCGTGACGTCTTCCTGTTTGCATTGGATCACCCAGGGGTCCTTTGAGCTTCTTCAACTTGTATCTGGAGATTTTTAGCAAGGCCTGGGAAATTTTCCTCTATTATATCTTCAAATAGCTTGCCCGTCTTCTTCCCCTTCTGGTAACCCTATGACCCTCACATTAGATTTCTTCACATAATCCCACATCTCTTGTAGGCTTTGCTCTTTTCTCTTGTTTCTCTGCTCTATCCTGTGACTGATTTATTTAATTGGAAAGTGTTATCCTCAATCTCTGAGATTCTTTCTTCAGTTTGATCTACCCTGTTCTTGAGGCTTTCCACTGTGTTTTGTAGTTCCCTGAATTGATTCTTCATTTCTAGGAGTTCAGTTAAACTTTTCTTCACTGTTTCAATTTCTTTAGTGAATTTTTGTTCCAGGTCCTGGAGTCTTTTTGTGTTTTCTTTGTGTTGGTTATCCAGTTGTTCTTGCAGGTCATCAGATTTTCTTAGGTTCCACATTCAAAATTACTCTTCTGTCATTTTGGTTGCCAGATTTTGGTTGGTGTCCATTTCTAAGGGGCTGGTGCTCCTCTTTGGGTGTGTGGTTTCCGTTTGGTTCTTTATAGTTCTGGAGTTCCTTTGCTGATTTCTTCCCATCTGGATCAGTTGTTGCTTCTTTCCTTTAGGTTTTTGTTTGGGTATTCACACGCCTTGTTTAGTCTCTGAGCTGGTAGGTGGTGTTGTGGGTGAGATTCAACCACACCCTGTATGATGAGTCAGTAGGTGCCGTGAAAAGGGTGTGCAGAATGTCCTCCCTGTCAGTAGGTGGGACTTGCTCAGAGGAACAGGCTACAGTGTTGCTTTTGGATCTTGTATCCAGATCTTGTTCCTCTGGGGAGGCACTCTAGTGCCTCAGGTTGTCGGTGGGGCCCTGGGACTTCCAAGTGTGTCCTTTTCTCCCTCTCAGTGAGGACTGGTTTGGGAGTGAGTCTGGGCAGAGATGGGTTGTGTAAGCCTGCCCTCAGGCACCACCAGTGCTGTTAGCAGGGTTCAAAGTTCTGTTCTCTGCTTCTGGGGAAAAGCTGTCAGGGAGGGGCTGGAATGGTCCTTCTCAGTCAGAAAGTCTGTGTGTGGGGGTGGGGCTATCTGAGATACGCAGTCTGGAGCGGGCCTCGCTTCTTTCTACCCTCCCCAACTCCGCGGCTACTCCTGTGCCTCTGCCAGCAGGCCAGACCTCACGCCACCGGGCCTCCCCTGGCTGTGATAGCAACCGGGAGGTTCCCTGTGCAGGAACGCCACCTGGGCTGGGCGCACGGTTCCCCTTTGGGAGGAGGGTTGCCCTCAAGGATGCTGACCTACCCCTGAAGGCACACACCTCAGTAGGCTGTTCACAAATATCCCTTCTGTGCCCTGGGCAATGCGAGACCTGGGTGCATGGGATCTGGTCAGCAGGTCTGACCTCTGGGCCCTATCCCTATCCCCACCAGGGAGAGGAGTGCCAGTCCTAATTCACCCATGGGGAGCCCAAGCTGGGTCTATGTCTCTCAGCCTCAGGGTCTGCCCCGTTCTCCTGGGATCACCAGGCCAGCAGCACTTGGGAGGGCTGACGGGTAGGGAGCTCACCATCTGAGTTCCCCTCAGTCAGCTGTAGGGCCCCAAAAGGAAAGGTCCTATTCCCTGGAGGTGCCTCTGGCTGGTGGTTGTATTGTCTGTTTCGGTAGCCGCGCATAGGAACAGGGGAGGGGAGAATGAGGCAATATGGCACCTGCTGCACTGTTGGGGTCTGTGCACATGGAGGTGCCCCGAGGGAGTTGGGAGCCTGGTGCCAGTCCGCTACAGGCTTACCGCTCACTGGTGGTGGCCATCTCTGGGCTGGTGTCTGCAGGTCTCTCCAACTGCTGGGGAGACCAGCAGCAGTCCGAGATACAAGGGAGGGGAAAGTTAATCGCTCTGCCTACCCTTGCCGCTGGTCTCCAGGCTACTCGGGAGGTCTCTGCTTCCAGTTCTCCTCAGCAACCTCCTCCCGTGGAGTCTCCCATGGTATCAGGTACTCCTCCTTCTGACCCTACTCGCTCGTCTGCTTGCTTCTTTCTTCTAATTTCTCCTAGAATCTGTCTTTTCTTCAGAGACACTCTGGCAGTGTTTCTCATCCACCATCTTGCTCCGCACCCCCCTCCCCCAGATTATTTTAACAATGCTAAATATGTCCTGACCTCTCAAGCTTTAAATTTATCTTGCTACCTTTTCTGAGCTACAAACTCTTCTCCTTGTATTATATAGTTTTCCATCTCAGTATAAGATATTATATTGTACACTGTGTTGTCAAGGTATATGTATATAAATCCAAATGGCCCTCCTAGTAAGTATCATCTTGACCAAATATCAAAATCTAAAATTATTTTTATCTGTGAGGAAGACAATTAGGGATTTTTATCTTACTATTTTTTTATTAAGCCTCATCTTCCCACAGATACTATGTCCCGTTCTGGCTAGGATTTTTCAAGGTTTTCTTGTTAGATCATTGAGGACATGATGGGCCCAAGAGCCATTAAGGAAAAACAGTAATTTAGGGTTACCTCTAGTATACCAGTTGTATCTCAGGGACCAAAATGATTTAACATCTGCCATTATGGATTTGTCTATTTCTCCCTGAAGTTCTATCTGTTTCTGCTTCATTTATAGTAGGACGATAGGTTCTTAGAAACTGACTTTAAGTGAAATGACATACAGCAGGTCATGTTGAATAACATTCTTTGGTTCAGCATTGTTTCCTAGTAACTTTGATGAGAAAAGAAAATTGGTTTTGTTACATGTCATTTCTCTGTATTTTGAAGCTCTGTTGTTAGGTACATAAACATTTAGAATTGTTATGCTCTCTTACTGAATTGACTCTTTTATAATTATAAGATACCTTTCTTTATTCCTGGAGATATTCTTTGCTCTGAAATCTACTTTGTCTTATATTAATATAGTCACTTCAGCCTTTTTTTTTTTTTTTGCCTAGGGTTGCATAGCATATCTTTTTTTCATTCTTTTACACTTAATCAGTTTGTGTCTTTTTATTTAAAGTGTGTTTCTAGTAGGAAGTGCATGATTGGGTCTTAGTTTTTTATCCAATCTGATAACCTCTGCCTTTTAATTAAGGTATTTAAACTATGTACATTTAATATGATTATTGATAAAGTTAGGTTAAGTGTATCATCTGATTATTTGCTTTTTCTATTTTTAAAATCTGCTCTTTATTCTCTTTCTTTCTTTTTCTACCTGCTTTTGGATTATTTTTTATTATTTCATTTTGTAACTTTTGTTGGTCTGTTTATTTATTCATTCATTCATTCTTTTATTTCTAAGTATCAAGGTACACATGTTTTTGGTTACATGAATTGCTTTTGTAATGCTTGAGTCACAGCTATAAGTGTGCTCATCACCCAAATAGTATTCATTGTACCCATTAGGTAGGTTTTTGCCCCTCTGCTCCTCTCCTTTCCCCCCTGCTTGATTTCCATTAAGTTTTGCATTCCTCTGTGCACATATGTGCTCATCGGTTAGTTCCAGTTTAACAGTGAGTATATGTGGTGTTGTTTTTCCATTCTTGTGATATTTCACTTTTGATAGTGATCTCCAGTTTCATCCAAATTGTTTCAAAAGGCATTAATTAATCCTTTTTTATGGCTGAGTAGGACTCCATGGTATACATTTACCATATTTTATTAATCCATTCATGAGTTGATGGACACTTGGATTGGTTCCACATCTTTGCAGTTGTGTATTGTGCTGTAGTAAATATTCGAATGCAGGTGTCTTTTTGATAAAACGATGTTTTTTCCTTTGGGTAGATACTCAATAGTGGGATTGCTGGATTAAATGATAGGTCTATTTTTAGTTCTTTGAGGAATCTCCATATTGTTGGCCTATTAGCTATAACTTTTTATTGTGTTGTTACCGGTTGCTTTAAGGTTTGTAGTCTACATCTTTAACTTATCACATTCTACCTTCAAGTGATATCATATCAGTTCACATATGTAAAGAACCTTACAGTAATATACTTCACTTTCCCCCTCCTGGCCTTTATGCTACTGTTGTCATATATTTTATTTGTTCATATGTTATACACCCTATAGTACATTGCTATTTTTATTTAAATAGTCAAATATACTTTAAAGAGGTTATCATTTTTGGTGTCCTTTATTCCTTTGTGTAAATCTATATTTCCATCTGGTATTATTTTCCTTCTGCCTGAAGTACTTCCTTAAAGATTTCTTATAATACAGGTCTGCTGGTCATGTATTCTTTCAGCTTTTGTATATCTGAAAATGTCTTCATTTTGCCTATATTTTTGCTGAGTATAGACTTTCGGGTTGATGATTTTTTCCCTTCAGTACTTTAAAGATGTTGCTCTACTATCTTCCTGTTTGTTTTGTTTGGAATGAGAAATCTAATGTCATCTTTTTCTTTCTTTGTACATAGTATG
Organism: Mirza zaza; assembly: GCA_008750895.1. Taxonomy (NCBI): domain Eukaryota; kingdom Metazoa; phylum Chordata; class Mammalia; order Primates; family Cheirogaleidae; genus Mirza; species Mirza zaza. The sequence goes on from VSMD01030076.1 coordinate 69,165, forward strand.
TCTTTTGTTTTTCTTGATTGCTTTTAAGGTTTTCTCTTTATCACTGGTTTTGAACAATTTGTCTATGATATCCTTTGGTGTAGTTTTCTTCATGTTTCTTGTGTTTTTGCTGAGCTTTTTGGATCTGTTGTTTTCTAGTTTTCCTCAAATTAAAATTTGGGGGTGGCCATTTTGTCTTTAAATATTTTTTCTTTCCTTTCCTTCTGGAACTGTATTAGCCTGCATGAAATTGTGCCACAGCTCATGGCGTTCTTTTATAATATATGTAATTTTTTTTTTCCCTTTCTTTGTTTTATTTTGGGTAATTCCCATTGCTGTGTCTTCAAGTTCACCAGTCTTTTTCTTAGCAATGGCTAATCTGCCACAAATCCTGGCCAGTATATTTTTCAACTTGGACATTGTAGTCTTCATATCTAGAAGTGTCTTTTATTGAGATAGGGTTTTGCTATATCACCCAGGCTGGTATCAAACTCTTAGACTCAAGCCATCTTCCTGTCTCAGACTTCCCGTAGCTGGAACTACAGGCTTGTGCTGCCACATTGGCTGACCATTTATTTTTTTATCTTCCACATCTGTATTTACTTTTTTGAACATACAGCATATAGTTGTAATATCTTTTAATGTCCCTGTTTACTAATACTAGCTTTTATTTCTGGATCAGTTTTAAGTGACTGAATATTCTCATTTTGATTTGTGTTTTCTTGCCTCTTTGCATGCCTGCTAATTCTTAATTGATTGCTAACCATTGTGTTACTTACCTTGTTGGAAGCTAGATATTTTTGTATTTCTGTGAGTATTTCATTTGTGTGAATATGCCACAATTTATTTATTTTATACTTTGTGGTCATTTGGATAGCTTTTATTTTTGGCAATTGCTGAGAGCTCCATTGTGAGTATTCGAGTATATGTACATTGAGGAATGTGTATATGGATTTTCATTCAGTATATATTCCCAGAAATGTAATTACTAGATCATTGGGTATTCATATGTTCAGCCTCAGTATATACTGCCAAACAGTTTTACAAAGTAGTTGTGTTAATTTATATTCCTACCAGGTATGTATCACAAGTCTGCTTGCTTTCACCTCACCAATACTTGGTATATTTACCATTTTATTAGAGTCACATTTTTATTTTAATTTGCATTTCTCTGATAACTGATAAAATTCAGTATATTTTCACGTTTCTTAGCCATTTGGATATGTCTTCTATTAGATTATCTTTATTTTTTAAATTGATTACTAGATTTTCTTTATATATTGTGGATATGAATCCTTTTTTGGATACATCTATAGGAAATCCTTTTTGGATACATCTATAGACATCTATAGGAAATGTTTTTACCTACTTCATTAGTTGCTTTTTTAGACACTTAATGGTATCTTTTGAAGAACATCATTCTTAATTTTAATATAATCTAGTTAGTTTTTTTATTCCTTAAATGGTTAGTGTTTTTGTGTTCTTTTAAGAAGTCTTTGGTTACTTTAAAAAGACATGAAGATATTTCTCTCCAAGTATTTTGAAGTTGTTATTTCTTTGTTTTTGTCTTTCCCTCTCTTTCTTTTATTTATTTTATTTATTTATTTTTGTTAAGACCAGTTCTTTGTCTTTGGTGTGAATTTCATTTTATTCTTCTTAGAATTCATGTCTGTCTTAAAAATCTGAAAACTCTCAGCCACTTGGTAAAGCCTTTTAAAAATTATAGATGTGGGTGGCAACAGGTTTTAAAAAATATATTTGAACATAAAAGGATAACTATATTTAACTTACTCTTTAGCTTGTTAGTTTTCATTTTATAATTTGTGTTTGAATATTCATGACAATACAGTCATGCTGTATTTTATGCATAGTTTATTTGATTTTAAGAACTAGTTTACATTTCACATATTATATACATTATATACATTTTCACATATTGACAAATCATGGCATTTTATTTGCAAATCACATTTTATTTGCAAATCACATGTGTATATCCTGAGCCAGATGAAGTAAAAAGAAAATATATTTTTATATTATCCCTTCATCAAAGGGTTGATTATATATAGGTTATAGGATGTTATTATCAACAACAGTATTACTGATACCTTATATTAGTTACCTCTACAGTGTACAAAACATTTTAGTATTCATTCTCATTGATTTGATTTTCTTTCCTTATATTTTAGGCAACTTTGGGTAAACTTTATTGAAAATAGAGTTATTAGAAATAGAGTATCTTTTTTTTTTTTTTGAGACAGAGTCTCGCTTTGTTGCCCAGGCTAGAGTGAGTGCCATGGCATCAGCCTAGCTCACAGCAACCTCAAACTCCTGGGCTCAAGCGATCCTCCTGCCTCAGCCTCCCAAGTAGCTGGGACTACAGGCATGCGCCACCATGCCCGGCTAATTTTTATA